>JAADVD010000019.1:0-144003 GCA_023334535.1 Pythium vanterpoolii | reverse complement strand
CTCTCCTCTCCTCCTCTCAGCACTCGCACATTGCAACGCGCTCCGCCACCACCACGATGTCCCCTCCTCCGTCCGGCAAGAAAGTCGGTCCGCGCGATCTTCTCAATGGCGGTCTCCTTCAGTGCGTCGAGGCCGCAACGCTCGGCATGCCGTTCGAGGTCTGGAAGACGCGCATGGGCCGCTACCGTACCGAGAACACGGCCCAGGCGTTTCGCAACGTCATGCGCGACGGCGGCGGCGTCAAAGCGTTCTGGGCCGGCACCGGCCCCAAGATGGTCGAGTCGGCCTCGAAAGGCGCGATCCTCCTCTACGCCAAAGAAGCGATTGCCGATTCGATGCTCGCCGCCGGTGTGAGCGAGAGCGTCACGGGTTTTGCGGCAGGCGCTGGCGGTGGCGTGTGCCAGGTCGTGGTCATGGGACCCTGCACGTTCCTGGTCACGGCTGCTGTGACCGGCGACAAATCGATCTCGACCTCGCAGCGCATCACGAACGTCTACCGCGCTCACGGTCTCAAGGGGTTTTACCCCGGCGGCACAGCCATTGCGTTCCGCCAAGCCACGAACTGGGCGTCGCGCCAAGGCTTTACGGAGATTGTGCGCGGCCGCTTCAAGCTGCTGTTCCACGGCGACGCCGACGCTAAGCTCACAGTCGCGCAAGAAGCCGGCGCCGGCATTGTCGGTGGCGCGCTCGCGTGCTGGAACCACCCGTTCGAGGTTGCGCGCATCCAGATGCAGTCGGCCGCCGACCGTGGCGAGCCCAAGCAGAACATGATGCAGGTCTTCCGCACAGTCATCAAGGAGCAAGGGCCGGGTGGCCTGTTCAAGGGCATCATCCCGCGTCTGGGGCTCGGTATTTGGCAGACGCTCTTTATGGTCACCGGCGCCAAGCTCGTCAAGCAGGCGCTTGAAGACAGCAAGTAAGTAGGAACTTAAATGGGTTACTAAGCGTAAACGCGTCTGTTGGTTATCAGCACGACAAGTGGGGGAGATGATGATGGTGATGATGATGGTGGCGACTGGGAGTGGTTGTTGGAATTGTAGGAAGCGATAAAACCGCGTTCTGTGATGGTGGGGACCATGTCGGCCTCACCTTTGGTAGCAGCGGAAGACTGGCGTTGCTGCTAGCATTGTTTGGATGGTGGGGCGCTGTTGTCGGTTGCAGAGTGCACCGCTTTGCCTTGCGGTCATGCACGCGTGTGGCGTTGGCCATCGCTAGCGGATGACGCGTCCACATCACCTCACGTTCTCGCTCTTGAGCCGCATGACGCGCCTGGTGGAACGCACGCGCGGCGGCGTCAAGCTCGTCGCGCTGGCGGCTGAGCCGCAGCAGCCGAAGTAGCGAATGCAGCGCGGTTGCGAGGCTCACACGGCGACGGAAGTTGCGGAATGCACGCTGCAAGACCCGTGCCGCACGCTGTCGCTCCCAGCGAAAGATATAGAGACGGATGAAACGTTCTATACGCTGACGACACGCCACCACGAAGCGGAGGCTGTTGCAGCGACGGTGGTAGACGATCTGGATGCGGATGGCCGCCTGGAGCTGGCGTCGGTGCACCTCCGCACGCTCTCTTGCTTGGAGTGCTGCTCGGGACGCCTCGTCCAGCTGCTGCCGTATGCGCTGCACGCGGCAGCGAGCGAGTAGACCTCTTGCATGGGCCTGAATCTGCGTCGCGGCAGTTTGCCAGTGGTGGAGTACGGTCTGTTGTTTCTGCAGCAGTGCCTGTGTGCGCTGCATCACGACGGCGTCAAATGCCAGCAGCTCGTCACGTCGCCAGAGGTGCCGCCCGTGCGTCAGACGCACATCCCAGTCACCGTGTGGTGTGCGGTCGGGCAGATACAGGAACGGCCTCTGCGACAAGAAGCGATCCCATGTCCCGGCCGCATCGCGCTGGGCAATTTCGGGACTGGCACGCGCAAAGGTCTCCTCTCTCGCGTATAGCCTCAAGTCCCACGGCGGCGGCGCGTCGTCCGCTACGCTTTGATTCTTGTTAGTCGATAGTTCCATGGCGACCGCGAATCACTCTACCTCCCAGATTGGTTCGAGGTCTTGGAATGCGGGATTACCCTGATGACTCGTATTTTTAGTCGTCTGGGCGATCAGATCCGGACCCACGTCAACGCTGTCGCAGTCCGCCGCCGCACTGTCTGTCGTGTGCTCCTGGCGGTCGCTGGTTTCTCTAGTGACCGAGGCAATCGCACGAGTGTGGATCGCGTTTGCTATGGCACTCAACCGCGCGACGCAAGCGGGCTTCTGTCAGTTCGATGAGCGCAACAACGGTGGTCGCTTCCAGACGCAAGCCGAGCTCAAGCGGTTCAAGCATGTGCTGCACGCGACGCGGTCGGTGGTCGACGATGGCCAGAAGAGTGCCGACGATGCCACCGCCCATCTCGCGTAGGTGGTCCTCTGGGGCGTGAGGAACTCTTCCGAGAGATGACCCGATCTCGCCCTTTTATGTACCATAGGACGCGCAACCGCGCCGACGCGTTGAGCACACTGGCGCGCCGCAAGAAGACCGAGCAGGATACCCACGCGCAGCGCATTGCCAACATGAACCGACGCATCTCCGAGTACCACAACAAGGTAGATGACGCGTGTGCGACGCTTGCCTCGCAGTGGCTTTGCTTGACTGAACCGCTTCGTCTATCTGTGTTCAGGAAGACGAGCGGCTGCAAGCCAGTACTGCCACGACCAACTTTCCAGCCATGCATCCGACAACGCAAAAGATCTCGGACGGCAACGTCGCGATTCGCATCCGATCGTACGTGCTATGAACAGTGGGCATCCAGCTGACGAGCGTACTGATAGACACTGGAATTTGTCAGGCCACGTCCGCCCAGCATCATGTACCAGTCCGTGCGATCGCCACGCTTTCCAGATCACCACAGTTCACCAACTCACACACCGCGGTCGCCGTGGGATCCCTCGTCGTCTGCCTACTCCTATCAGTCGTCGAAAGCGTTGTCACCTCGCTTTGTGGATCCTTCCGATCGCGACTCGCGTGACCTCTACTGCGACGCGATGCTCGACTACATCCGCCAGCAAAAAGACCTCGCGCAGTCGGCGGCTGCCTACCACCCAACATCGTACGCACCAAAGAAAACACAGCACCAGCAGAAAGAAGAGCAGCAGCAACCTCCACTGCCAGACGGCTGGGAAGAGAAACGCGACGCCAAGGGCCGCGCGTTCTACGTCGACCACGTTAACCGCGTGACGACCTGGACCGATCCGCGACATATCCCTCTCACTTCCTAACCACTGCACAGATAATGTCATTAGTTTGTGTTGAAACTCGAATGCGTTTGGCGCTCAGGGTCTTGGCTTGTTTTTCATGGCGTGAACGGCTCTTCTATCTTCTCTGGCACGTGTGTGGCATAAAAAATCGATCGTTGGTCCTTATGATAGCATACCGTCTGTCTCTCTACCTCTGATCCCTCCCTAGCTGTTCTGGCGGTGGTGCCCGAGCAAATCTTTGCTGTGCTCCACTGCGGTCTTGAACTGCACACGGTCGTACACACGCAGCCACTCGGACTTGTGGCCGCTTGTCCCGTCGTGGCGCGAGGCCCCCGACGGCAACGGCGATCGTTTCGAGAAGCCCTCGAGTGTCACACGCGCGAGGTTCGACAACGTCTCGGCCTCGACGCGGGCTTTCTTTAACTCGACGGCGGCCTCGGTGACCTGCTTTTGGGCCGTCTTGACTTCGTCGTATGTGTGGCGACGCCGCGCCGCGAGGTGCGTGGCCGGCATTGTCAGGTGGTGCGATTGCGACAGCACGATCGGCTCGCGCTCGTCGTCTTTGAGCTTTTGGAGAAAGAGCTTCAAGACAACGCCACTGCGTTTGGCCTGGAGACGGGCGAGCAGGTACTTGCTGACTGCTTCGGGCGACAGTGCATGTAGCTGCGAGTGCGTCTGGTGACTCAGCGGTTTTGGCGATGGTGTCGGCGCGTGGGCCGAATCCTCGGCGGCAGCGAGAAGGACACTGCGTCGGTCGAGCAGAAGCGGCGCCATTTTGACCTACGAAACCATCCTATCATTAAAACTGGGCTCGTACGAATCAACTCCCTAGCGTAACCCACCTCGGCGCCATCGGGCTGCTGGTCTTGTGGTGCGGCCGAGACGGTGATGCAATTGGCGCCAGTGTCTTCGTCGATACACAGCTCGAGGGTCTCGTTGATGCGCCAAAAAAGTTTCGTGCCGTCGTACAAAATGCGCCGCATGCCGGACCGACCCTTCACGGGCGAGTGCGGCCCGCCGGCGCCGCCTTCAAGCGCGGCCTTGTGGAGCGGCGAAAAGTTGACGTGGTCGAGCAACTTCTGTGCTGAGCGGACTGAGATCTTGCACACCTCACTGAACCAGCAACCGACTATCAGTTCATGTTTCGGTTCCCTACATAGATGATGCTGTGGTCGTACCATGTGAATGTCGGCGCGTCGCCGACGGCTTCCGGGCCATGGTGGAGGGAGACGCGAGAGGCCATGGTGTGTCGTAGAGCCTCGATGTGCCCGAGCAGGTGTCTCGTGCGTCAGACGCAGATAAATGATGAGCGTTGTGTGCAATAGGACGAGTGTGGGCCAGTCTGCCGGTCAGAACGACCCCAGGAACTCGCTGGAAATAGCAAGATCCTGGGCCGCCACAGAACTCTGCAACCTATTGTGATACCAACGTATGTACTATTGGCCAGGGGTATACCTTGCTAATAAGCTTGTGTATTGAGGAAGCAAACCTACTTATTTGACGTTTGGGTTACTGGTACTCGTCGCCTTGTTGGTCGTGCTGCCCTTCATATCTGCTGGCAGCCAAATGCCCATTTGCCGCATGTTGTTCATGAGCTGCTCGGCGTTCAAAGAGACCTTTGTTGCCACCGACAGCACAGGCGTCGTAGTAGCGACTGGCGCCGACCCCACCACAGTTGCAGATGCCTTTGTTGGTGCTGCAGTGAATGCCGTAGGAGTAGCCGTCGTCGCGCCCACGCCGCCAATCCGTCGCGCGGATTTCGAAGCACGATACTGCTCGTGACGACGACAGAAACCACCGACGTTCACACGGTTGAGACACTTATCAAACTTGCAGCGATGCAATGTACAGTACTTGGCGCCGGCAATCTTGTTGCACAGCGCGGCCGAGCACGCGTAGACGCGACTGTTGTGCTGGATGTTTTCCATCGCGAGGCACTTGGGGCAGTACCAGTCGCCTTCGGGGATTTTCTCGAGCGGCGGCTGCAGACAGAACGTGTGGAACTCGCGCTCACAGCCATTATCGCAGAGCAGTAGCGACGAGTACGAGTCGTTCCGGCCACATGCTGTACAGCCCAGACCCGAGGGGCTAATATCCGAGTCGGAACTGGCGTCCGCTCCAGCTCCGGCCGCGAGTGGTGGTACTGATGACGTAGCCGCCGTTACTGAGGACGTCGACGTCGGCGCAGTGGGAGCGCTAGTCGCTGTTGCAGCGGCAGCAGTAACAGCGCGCAGCGCCTGGCTTGTCGAGTCGTTAGGACTATCGTGGTGTGTAAGTGTTGTCGGCAGCGTTAAAACGGTTGTTGTTGGAGCTTCTGCTGGCGTGAAGGCTGGTGACGGTTGGGTAAACGGTGGAGTTGGCGGCTTTAATTGGCGTTGGGCATCTACAAGCCTCGCGAGGCGACGGCGAACGTCTTGGTTTAGACCGTTGGCAGGAAGTTGCGGAAGCGTTGCGTTGCAGTTCGTTCGATTTGGATGCAACGTCGCACGAGGCATTGCCGTCGACAAAAGCGTCGTAGACTGGCTGACCAATGAGCCAGTCCCATTATCGGTCAGCAAGGCGGCGGTGGAGGTGGCAACAACTGTATTCGATGGCGTCGCTCGTGGTGGAAAACCGCCCCGCACATGTGGACGCTGCGGCACGGCCGTCCCAGCCTCAGCGACATTCACGTCCGGGAGCGGACCCGCCTCGTTCCCTTTTCTTCCACCTCTCGGAACTGAATCGAAAGCCGATGCCGTTAAATATGTCGGAGATCCCAGTCCGTCGCCCGACGAGTCCACGGCACGCTGTGACAAGAGAAGCAGCGAGCTGGCGAACGGCTGGGCCTGCGACAATTCCCCACATCGCTGGCTCTCGAGGTCGCGCAACTCGTGGAAGATCCGGTCAGTGGCCATCGCGACGGCCATTCCTTTGAACGGATTCTTAGTTCGCGACTGGTCGGATGCGATCTCCAGCAGATAGAACGTCGACACAAAGTCGAGCGCGTCCTGAACCACTGACAGCGGCGGCGGCGACTCGGTCCGTACGCTCGTATGGACCGACCCGCGCAAACTTTCGCGAAGGTCGCGCGCCTTTTGCTTCCAGAACGTGAGCTTGGTGTGCATCTCGTGCTCGACCGACTGCCGCGCCTGCTGCCAGAGCCGCTCGAGCGGCGCGCGCGTGTGGTGCGCAAGTGTTTCGGCGTTGAGCGGCTCGGGAATCACCGACTTGAGACTGCGCACGGCCGAGTGGATATACTGCACGGTCTCCAGCGTCGTTGATGGCGGTGACACGGCGTTCTGCTCGGAGTGGAGACCGGCGCGGGTGACCAAAGTCTCGACCGTGGCATGTAACCGGCGAATCTCGTCGTGGAGGCGCGTCGAGCCTTGCGCGTCACTGTGATGGTCAGCTGTACGGTCTGCACGCCGCAGCAGTGCACGTATGCGGAGGATCTCCTGTGCCATCGCATCGGCGTCGACATCGTCGACTTCGTCTTCACTGTTAAGCCCACGCTGCCGTTTGGGGCGTGCGACCCGCGACACATCGTCCTCCTCGTCATCACCATGCTCCTCCACGCGGCGGCGTGACTCTGTGCGGCGCATGCGGCCGAGTGGAAAGTCGCCGCTGTGGGTCGACGCCGCGTCTGTGGGATACTCTGCTTGAGTCAGAGGAAACATGAGGCCTCGGCGTCGTCTAAGTGTTAACTTACCTGAGACATCGGACTCGATTTCCATGGGGATGCTAGGGCTGCAATTAACAATGGAGACAGAGACAGAGGTGGTGAGAAGGAGAAGTGGAGAGGAGATGAGTAGAAGAGAGGAGAGGAGGGGACATGGTCGCACCTGCTAAGCTCCTGTGCCGAGACCGTCAGCAACCGATCAAGCGGCGTCGTGGCAGGTTTCCGCTTGCGTGTGTTGATCATAGGCATGGTTGTGTTGGTTTGGCGGGTGCTCTTGGATGCGTCAGTTGTTAGTACTTTATCTGTTGGGGTTGGCGTTGGCGTTAGCTTTCGATGGCCCTCGAAAGTAGAAGAAGCTGGCGCAGAAAATGCGACGTTACGACCAGCGACGCGTTACCCGGTTAGCGTCGAGGAATCTCCACCTACTGGAGCAATTCGAGCGGTGCACGCTAGCACGCTAGCACGTTGTATGTGCACACACTTGTGCACAAGCAGCACGTTCGAGACGAGCACACTGTTGGCGTGTGATGTTCGTCCCGACGAAAATGTTGGAAGATCGAATGCCACAGGTAGAACACACTGCACCAGATAAAACCTCATTCATGTGCTGCAACAAGAACACTGTTGTAGCAGTAAAACCTATTTTGCAGAGTCGCGGAGGAGCGATGTGAAGTTGTTGTCGATATGTCAGTACATTTGATCCTACTCGGCCGTTTTCGTGATCGCGGCCTGCTCGGCGTCTCGCACGGCGCGCTGGGCCTGACGCGCCTCCTTGGCTGCGGCCACGTGCTCTTCGACCTTTGGATCGTAAATGTTGAGCGCTTTCATGACCGCAGTGATGGCCACAGCGTCGATTTTCGAGGCCATGAGGTTGACCGAGTTGCGGCCACGCCAGAGCACAACGTTCAGGATCATCTTTCTGTGAAGTCAACGAGTTTTTGTTAGATAGAGAAAGCAAGCATTCAGCAATCGACACGACGTACTCTGCGACAGATTGCTGTGGACGGTCAAGCATGCAGATCATAGTGCCGAGTGGAGCGTCAGTGATGGCCTTAGTCATCGCTGGCTCGAATTCATCAAAGTCCAGCAGTTCGCCGTGGCGCTGGAGCAGCATCTGAAGGTCACGCGTCGAGATCTGGATCTTGCATTTGGTGATGAACGGGATTGCCATGCGCAAGCCGGCCTGGCACAGACGGTAGCTCTTACTGCCGTCGGCGAGGTTGCTGTGCTCAAACATTTTGACGCCCGTGTAAATGACCTTAAGGCCCTTCGCCTTCATCTCCTCCAACAGCGCCATTGTGATGCTCTTGGTCACGTACGTCACTGCCTTGGACTCGTCAGAGCGCGTGATCAATTGCGCTGGGGAAAACGCCTCATCGAGACCGTACGTGTGCTTGATGTGCTGGAATTGGTCGTCACCAAAGGCGACATACTGCTCCCCTCGGGCAGTTCCCTTGCGATCGCGTCGATTCTGACGAATGCGTTTCTCCTGCGGTGGCTCGACTGCCTCCGCATTGTTCCCAGCAACAGCGACGGCATCGTCCGCGCCATCCACGCTGGCAGCGTCGACGTCTTCCACGGAGACAGCGTCCTCACCATCTACCGCAGCCGCAGCAGTTTCGGCCTCCACCGCAACTTCGGCCTCAACAACCGTCGCCGTGGTCTCGCCCTTGCTCTTTGTGATCTCACTGACCGGTTCGAGCGGTGTAGGCGCCGTCTTCTTGAAGAGACAGATGAAGAACCCACCCGTGTTCTAGAACACCATTGAAACACATGTGATCAGCATCATGTGTTCGTAACCCCAACGACTGCCAGTGCACATACCTCGTCCTGCGGTACACAGCGCATGCATCGCTGCAAATTGAACGAGGCGATTTCATCGGCGGTCGGCGGGAACATGGTCGCGCGGACGCGGTTCTTAGGGTTCCGGCGCGACTCATTCGCTGGGTCCGTAAACTGCTCAAAGCTCGTGTACTCTTTTAACTCCGAGTCAAGGACCTTCCAAGACGTTTTTCCAGGACGGCGCTTGAGCAGCGGCAGCGTGTCGGTCACATCGACAAGCTCCAACGCACCGTGCGACCATCGTAGCATCTCGGCCACAACTGCTTCGTTCTCCAGAGGGTTGAACGTGCACGTCGAGTAGCACATCAAACCGCCGACCTTGAGCAGCGAGGCGCCGCGCTTGGCGATCTCAACCTGCAGCGGGTGGAGCGCAATGCCGTTCTTGGCATCCCAGGTCTTCCAGATCATGGGGTTCTTGCGTACCGTACCGTCCCCGCTGCACGGGGCGTCGCACAGCACGCGGTCGAAAAAGCCATTCGTTCTCTCTTTTTCACCGCCGAGAAACGGGATTTTCTGGGCTTCGTGGCACGTGACCAACAGCGCCGGCGAGCCAATACGTTTCGACTACGGAGAACCGGCATTCCATTAACAAATCACACGCAGATTTTGTAACCCTAGAAGAACATACCTGATGCACGAGCATGTAGGCGCGTTTCAAGTCGACGTCGTTGGCGACGACCATGCCGGTCGGCGTCTCGCCCGTGATGTTCTCTTGCGCGTGGAGCGACTCGAGCAGTTGCGACGTTTTCGAGCCTGGCGCCGCACACATGTCGAGCACTTTGTGGTGCGATTCGACGCCGAGCACAAGCGGCGGGATCATGCTCACGGCCTCCTGGCGCGTGATGCTACCGCCGTCCGAGAGCTCGACGAGCCATTTCTGGAACTCGGACAAAATCTCGAGCTTGCGGATGCGGCGGCGCTCGACCGACCACTGGAAGCCGCGGTGATCGGGGTACCACGGCATCTCGGCAATCGGCTCGACTTCTTCGTCGTCGACCACGAGGCCATCAAATTTAAAGTCGTTCTGGATCCGTTCGCGAATGCTGTGAGAGAGGCATCAGTACAATAATCTACCCAGGTCTCGTGCCTACTTCGTACGCACCGATCGGCAAACGCGCACGAGTTGTTAATACGAAAGCTCGTGGGCAGCGGCTTGGCGAGGAACGCCATGAACGCGTCCCATTCGTCCGCGGGCACCACGTCCTGTGCCTGGTAGTACTTGATAAAGCTGTCGTTGGTGAACACAAACTCCGTGTACTTGTCCTCACCAGGCTTGTCCTGTCGCCACGCGTCAGTTCGCACGCCGTCGCCACGGCTCTTCTTCTTGCGAAAGTCGCGCCCTCCGCCGTTGCGACGTCCGCGCTTGCCCATGGTGTCAATAGTAGTAGCGGTGGTGGCTGTGCGTTGAAGGTCAAAAAAATGGGAAACTGGTTGGCGGGGTGGAGTTGGCAGCCAGTTTTATCAAAAGATGGTAGGTTTAGATGTCAATAGCGAAGCGAAGGATGAAAATTTCACCTTGTTTTAGCCAGTGACGGATGTATCCACCTTATCTGGTCACAACCGGCCCATAATCGCTCCACCAACATGCAAGTGCTCTCTCTGTTCATGCGCAAAATACAGGGGTCTTATTAGAATTATAGTACGGTGAGGAGCAAGCGGAAAGATTTCGTCTTCCGTCGCGTAGCTGCTATCGTGCGCAGTTTCTTTCTCATGCGAGCACGGCGGCGCAGACCGACACGTCGTCACGCTTGCCCAGTTTCTTGTGGGCAAACGCCAGCAAGTTGGACGCGCTGTAGAACGCTAGTTGACGCACGCGTTTCTCTTTGGAAAAGGCTGAGCGCGTAATCTCAAACGCCGGAATGCTTGCGCACTTGGCGCGGAACGTCTCGTACTCTTCTTCGTCGAGACTCGTGTTGGACTTGAGCTCTTCGACGGCTTCGCGGCAAAAACCCGCCGCCGAGACCGCGAATGGGATGTAATCTTCACAGACGGTGAACGTCTCGACGACCTGCTGGACGGTGCTCTTGGCAATGAGCTCGGCGTTGGTGGGATTCGACTCGACGCAGTTCATCACTTGGTCAACGTACAGATTGTCGTGGACGCCGTCGGAGAAAAGCAGGCACACGTCGCCCGGCTCGTAGGCACATGTCTGGATATGGACGTCCGACGAGTAGTTGATGGCTTGGTTGCTGGAGACGACCGCTGGGACGTTAAAGTCGTAAATGATCGAGTCGCTTTCAAACACGACCTTGTCACCGCGCAGCAAGACGGCCTTGCAGTCGCCAATCGTAAACACATACATTACCCGCGCATGTTCGTCAAAGTACACGGCCGAGATGGTCGAGTCGAGGCGGCCTTTGCGACGCGTCGACTTGCGCGCGTTCTTGGTCGCGATCTGAATGTACTGACTAAAGTCCGCGGCTTGGATCGGCTCGTCACGTGCACGCTTCTTGAGTTTGCCCAGCATCGTGAGCGTCTCCGACACGAGGATGCGCGCGAGTACGCCCGAGCACTTCAGCGTGCCCGAGACGCCGTCGGCCACGACCATGTAGCCTGGGCCATAGCCCACGGCGTCGTCGCCGTGGTAGTTGTGCTGCGCGCTGCCGACCGATGCAAAGACCGTGGCGCGCGCGTGACGGCTGAGGGACGCTTTCGACTTGCGCGGCGTCGACGCCGAGGCCGTGTCAAGCGACGGCGACTTGCAGTTGCGCATGCGCGCGAGGAGGTACTGCGCGGGATTCATGGGGTGGTAAAGAAGTTGGAAATACGTTGGTGGCGTAAAGTTGGCGAGTGTCCAACGAGTACGGCGACCGCCAACACCTGCTCGGTTGGGTTGGTGTTGGTGTTGATAAGGTTGCCGTTTTTAGAGCCTGTGAAACGTCTCACCAAAGACCGAGGACCGAGCGACGAGGAATAACACCAACGCCAACGCGAAGGCGTTGAGAATGGGAGTGTGCGGAGGAGTTGCGATGTGTGCGTCTGTTGGCAACACCCTTTTGACGAGAGCCCACACTGGACACACCGCACCAACACCAACACGGTGGCGCTTCTTCGAGAGAGCGAGTTGACTGGTGCCACCGACAGTTTGACGAAATTGGAAAGAGTGGGTAGATGGTGGCGAGAATACAACGACGTTGGAGGGTATCAGGGTGACACTGCGTTAGTAATTCCCCTATTTTAGCCAATGGGTTGTTGTGGAATTGATGGAAAACTGCCCACCGAAGTTCAAAGATGGTAAAGGGCAGAAAATCACGCTCCAAAATGGCTGCATCTGGCAGGCATCAACAGCCGTCGCGAATGGCTGGACCGAAGTCGAAGAAACACCATTGTTCTCCATTGACGTCAAGACTCTTGACAGTGAAGTGTTACTGCACACATGAGAGGTGTTGGAATTCCAGCGCCTGTCACACAGCAACTGCTGCACGCATTAGGGTGTCGTCCAACTGTCCAGCCTCCTAGCGCCGACGAATGCCTTCGGCTCGAGTCGCTCGGACGAGTGCAGCCTGGCACTGCCAGGTCAAACGATGATGAATGTGTCACCTCGCACTCTTTTGACACCTGCGCAAATTAAAGGTTACGCGAAGGTCGTATGAATGTGGCGACACTGCAACCTGCGATTTGAACACCCACCAAACCGATCCACACGATGACAAACATGGCTGCCTCCGCGCGCCGTAGCCTCAAGCTGCTGCTGCTGAGTGACCTGGACGGACAGATCCGCCGCGTGACGACGCTCTGTGAGCACGTCGTATGTTCTGTCGATGGCGACCTCGATGCTGTGCTGGTCTGTGGCGGTCACGTCGCCGAGCGCGAGTCCAGTGCCTACGCCCTCAACGAAGGCACCGCCGCAGCCGAGGGTGACATGATGGCGCTCATTTCACGGCTCGAGACAATCGTGTGTCGCGTACTTTATGTGCCCGGAGAGGTGCGTGATGTAGGAATGGCTTGAATTTTTCTATTTGTCCAATTGTTGGTGGTCGATAGAGCGACCCGCCGACGACGCGGCTCACGGGGGAAAACGCGACTCCCAATTTGACGCAGTACTCCGTCAACTGTTTCACCAAGACAGAAACCTTAATGCCTGGTGTGGCTGTGATGGGTGAAGAGCGGTATATGAAGTAAGTTACGATGCAAGGTCTGAAAGCACTGACAGAGAAGGAGGTACAGTACTGAATTTGCGCGAATGTTGCGCAGGCTCGTCGGCGACGGCAGAGACCCTGCTGAGAGTGCGGATCTCCTCATTGTGTTGCGCGATTCGACGTCAATCTCCGTGCTTCCGTCGCCCGGTGCGTAGTCCTTTTGTTTGATGATATTCACACCTTTCTGCTGAACTGACGCTAGACACAATGCATGATGTATGTAGATGTTCGTGTTGTACATCCATGCTATTTTCAGCAATTGTCACAAACAACTAACTCCTATTTCATTCTAGATCGCGGACGAGAGGGCGCTCCTCGATTTTCACCATTTGGAGATTGTCGGTGGTCCTCACCAGTCAGTCCAGAACAGCGCTCCCATCATCTTTCCAGGTGCGTTTTCTTCGCCGAGCGGCCACCGTTGACGGTGCATTAACTGACGCTGGTGCGTGCGGTAGGTTCTCTGCGCTTGGGTCAATTCACGATCCTTGAACTCGCGCAGCGCACAGCCGACGATTCGTGGACCATCGTTTCGAATCGGCTGCTCGAATTGCCATACAACGAAGAGGATCTCGAAGGCGATGATGCGTACAGTAGCATAACCTGATGCCCCAAGAAATGTATACTGTAGATACCGCTGTTGATGGTCCCGTAGATTTGATGGAAGAGAATGATGGTGCGTGATGGAGGAATGCCAGTTGGGATAGCGCGACCTTCACTCTTGGACACTTGGACGGTAGTTTACGAGTGACCTTGGTGAATTTGGATGCGGTTTTTCTTTGGTGGCGTAAATTACCGAAATAGTTTCACTCCTGAGCCGCATTCCACCTACGACAGCAATTGTTTCCTCTCGGAATCGGGATCCGAGACGAGACGCAGAAGCCTTGCACTATGGGGGAGCTGGCGCAAGGCCCCTCTTCGCAAGGCGTCGACCTCTTTGAACTTGAGCGACTGCACGTGCTCGTGCGCTTTGAGTTTGACAACGAGATCACGCAGGACGAGCTGATTGTGGCGCTCACGCGGTGTCACAACAACACTCGCGAGGCGTATCACTTTCTCAAGGAGCAGCGACGTCAAGCGCAGCTGCACGCGGCAGCAGACATGGTGGCCGCGGCGGCAGCAGCGACTGCGTCTCACGGAAGTGCGAATCCACAAGCATCGGCGCATGGGCGCGATCTTAACGGGCACAACCGCAGTGCCACCAACAGCAGCGCTAGTAGCACCACCAGCAACGGTAATGCCAACGCTAACACCAATGCTAACGGTGCCAAGCGGCGCAGCGATGACGACGGTGACCGCGATGACGACGTCAAGATGGACACACCCAACAAGCGTCACCGCTCGTCGACGGGCGATGTTGTGACGATCGACCTCTCGCAACCGAGTGAGAACGCAGAGATGACCCAGGCCACGCAAGACGACGACAGCAGCGACAGCGCAACCACGAGCCCAAATCACAAGCGACCGCGGCACTACAGCCTTGAACGAGCGGCGCAACTCCTCACAGATGTCGTTGGCACGATCACGCAGTCGGCACGCGCGACGCGCGACGATGCACAATGGTTGTCTGCGGCACTCGAGGCACTAGCTGTCAAACGGGCGCCACATCTGGACGACCCGCTTGTACTTGTTGTCGAAGCGCTTGCAAATGCGCTCAAGCATGTACCTACGATGGACGTGGCCGCTGTGCGAAACGATGGCGTGAGGCAGATTACGAAGGTGCTCGTGCAACTGCCCCGACAAGACCAGTACGATGTGGTACGTTCTTTTACGGAATTTGTTTTCAACGGTCTTTCTAATGGTTTCTTCTATGTGTCATTCAGGAGCTGCGATTGGAGCCCTCGAATGCAAAGATGCATGAAGAGGCTACTGCAGTGGACGATTCGTTTGCGTGCGCAATCACGGACCAAGTGGAGATGAACAAGAGTGCGCGCGCACAGGCAGCAAAAAACGCAATCATGGTCATCAAGGACGCGTTGGTATCATGCATCACGCGTCAAGAGTCGATTCTCACGTCGGTGCAGTGTGCGCAAGCGCATCGACGCCATGTACGCATACGCGCGAAGGATCTTATGCGATCGATTCAAAGTCGGTTGGAACAAGCGGGGAATGACGTCAAAGTGAGCGAGCAGGAAATGATTGAAGCGAGAAACAATCAGTCGACCCATACGGCTGCGCTGATGGCGGTTGTCGTACAACACAAGGCGGTGCTGCTTGTGCAAGGCGAGGAAGAGGCCGATGCGACATTGAATGCCCATGCCGCTGTCGTCCACTCGACGGACGCGCACATCGCAAGTCTGCGGCAAGCGCGTGAAGAGAGTCAGCTGCATCACAAGGCCCGCAAACAAGCCGTTAAGCGTGCCAACACCCGGTTGGAGTTTTACCAGAAGCTCGAAGCATTGCGGCAAAAGGTGTTGCCTTGTGTCCAGGACTGGTTGGAAACAACAACGCGACAGGTCGAGTTGCTGAAGGCGGACGCAGAGCAGTTTGTCGAAGGCAAATTGGTGACGTACGTACCCAAGATGATGCACGCACTGCTACTGTACTACGACTTCCACACCATGCGGCAACGACTCGCCACCAAGGACCGAGAGCACCAGAAGGAAACGCTGAACGAACACATGGAGTTTTACGACGACCTCGTGCCAAGCTCGAAGAAAGAGCTGGAGAACAAGATCCGTGAGCTCAACGGCGTCATAATTCACTCGACTCAATGCATGCGTGAAATCGCATTGTTGCAGAGCGAGCTGTGGGAGGGCAAGCGAAAGATTTTCTTACCGCAAGTTTTTGCCATTGTTGAGGCCGAGTACGGCAAGCTGTGGAACCAACTCACCGGCGGCGCCAAGGACTTGATGCTCGACTGCGTGAAGATGATCCGCGACCAGCCGCCAGCTCCCCAATCAGTCGCGTCGCCTGTGTTCTCGCCGGCAAACGCTGCGCGAACGGCGACTGTAACACCGTACGAATTTGTTAGTCGTGACTCTGACTCGCATCTCCCAATTCCAGTGCGTGGCTTCCAGGTAGCTCCTGCGTCCCCTGTAGTGGACCTCACTGGCGACGAGGATGGAGATATCGCCATGGACGGATTTATACGCGAGCGATTTGTGGTATTCCCGCCGGGCAACCAGGCTTCAAATGAGACCGTGGGTGATGACATCCCAGGATCCACTACTGAGCCGCCGACATTTACTGCCGCGATGAAGGAGAAAGCGAGTGCTCCGAAAGCCCCTGCAAGACTCCGCGAATTTCAAATGGGCTCCCATCTGTGTTGGATACTCAAGGACGAATTTGGAGACACGGATATTTACTCTGGATTCGTCAAAGGGCGAGCACCCAGTGGATCGTACATCTTGGAGGACAGAGAAGGTCGCGAACACACGATTCCGGCGGCCAGTTTGTTCACATACGAAGAGGTATGTGAAGTAGTTAAGGTGCTCATGGGTTTCTATGGTGACTAACCGGTGTTTTGTGTGTTTACGGATGCAGAGTCAAGCCTATTCCCGTGAGCAACAACAGACTTCCGAAGATACGGGCAAGGAAAAGTGTGTGGTCATGTGAGCACGTACTGGATGTCTATCACTCCCGACAGAGCATAGTCGGAGATTGCAGTAGCTGCAAAAAAAGTTACTCGGCGTGCGAATATACAAGTCCCGTTCACGTTGCTCAAACCTGACATCGTTTGTGAAGCGACTACTGTGACTTTGTTTATCGCCTGTCGTATCTGCTAGATGGCTGAACAGGGATGACAGAGTCTGGTGTAAACTTATTAAAGTAAGTTTACACGAGAATCCCTCATCACTTTTCCTGGCCAAGTGAACGTGAGCTCCATATCTCACATAGCCGGTCCGAATCGCTAGACTTTAATCTGATTCTGATGCACTCACAAGTCGGCGAGTCAACTCACTCCGTTTTCGCAACCACACCTTGCACTTGACCCGACATGGCGAGCACCAAGCGCTGGGACATTGTGGAGACGCACGTGGTCGAGACACACAAGGATGTAGACGGCGGCAAGCGCGTTAACAACTACGCGCTGCTGCGCACGCTCGGCCAGGGCCGCTTCGCCAAAGTCAAGCTTGTCGAGCGCATCCCACCGCCGCCTGCAATCCAGGCAACAGTGGCGGATGCAGACGCGCCGCCGCCCGCGATGCCGCCGGTGATGGTGCCGCTCCGTCCGACGTTTGCGCCGCCGCCACCGGCCGCGGCACCACGCCGCCAGTTCGCGATGAAGATCTTCTCCAAAGGGATGCTCTCGAAAATGAAAGACTATGTCTCGCACCACCAGCCGTGCGAACAGAGTGAGGAGAGCTCGGTATCGTCATCATCACCACTACAGCCACCGCAGCAGCTATTTCCGTCCACATCGATGCGCGTAGTCACAGCACTCGACCGCATGCGCGACGAAGTGCGCATCATGCGGACGCTGTACCACCGGAACATCGTGCTGCTCTTTGAAGTCATCGAATCCGAAACCAGCGACAAAATTTACCTTGTGCTCGAGTACATGCCGCAAGGCCCGTGTATGGTCTTTCGACCCGACACGAAAGACTTCTTGAGTCCCCTCACCGACTCTGTGCTCACCGACGACCTCGCGCGTGCCCACACACTGGACATTCTTACTGGACTGCAGTATCTCCACACACGCGGCATCTGCCACCGCGACCTCAAGGTACACAACGCACTGTACACATACAGTCAAAGTGGGACTAACACTCTCTCATGTGTGGCTGTGGGGAGTTGTAGCCCGACAATCTCTTGCTGAACGCGTCGGGACGGTGCCACATCTCCGACTTCGGCTGCGCACTCATGAAGCCCTCACGGACCGCTCCACTTCGCGTAACTGATACCGTGGGCACGTATCAGTTTCTGTCGCCTGAGAGCTGCTCTGGGGAGCCGTACGACCCGTTCCCGGCCGATATCTGGGCTGTTGGCGTGATCTTGTTTGTGTTTTTGTTTGGCAAACTGCCGTTCGAAGGCGACACCACCAGGGAACTGTTTGATGAGATCAGTCGGTGCGATCTGGTAGTGCCGGACGATAGCCACTCCGTGAGTGGCGAGTGTCGTGATTTGTTGTTGCGACTGCTGTGCAAGGACGTCAGCCAGCGAATATCGATCACCGATGCGCTCGAGCACCCGTGGCTCCTCGCCCAGAACGATGAGGAGGACGAGCCGCCGTCGTTTTAACCAACCCAAGAGGTGGTAACGAATCACCAGATAGGATAGACAGGGGGCAGCGATCGTATTGGCAGTGGCAATGGATTGGCGTGAGTTCACCAGTCAGTGTCAATCTCACCACTGTGTTACAGCTCGAGGATCACAGGTTAAAACGAAGAATCTCCCGCAAACACATAGTGGCAAAGCAGCCACTGGAAAGAGAGAACTCGAGTTGGACAGCACTAGCGTCACCTGATAAAACAATATATACAGTCAGTCCAAACCAGCACACAGTGTTTGCATCACGCCTCATAGAGACGTACCCTCCACGCGCTGCCATTCCATGTCCCCTGGTCTCTCGACAAGTGCACGATACGCTCCCTTGAGCTCTTTCGATTCCTTTAATGCCACTGCTGTGCCATGGTCGTCGAGCAGCTGCAAGCAAATCGAACTAAGCGAGTCAAGTCACATCATTCCCAGTCACCATTCTCACAAACCACGCACCTGCTGCAGATGATCACCCGTCTTGTTTAATGGACGCAACACATTCGACCCAGGGAGCGGCAGCACAACACACGAGAGCGGATGCTCTAGAGACGCATTCAGCTGCGCAGCCTTGTCGGCCGATGCGATGACGACTGAGTCGTCCTCGTTATTTAAGCTTTTGCGCACGAGATCGCCTTCCACGACCTTTGTACCGTAATGTCTAATGCGAAACGACGCGAGTTCGTTAAACACATAGCTTTGGTACGCGTGGAGGTACATGGTGCGTCGCGCAAAAACGATGCTTCGAATCGCAGCGTCCCATGCTGTTGGTCCATGGCGTTTAAGACCCATGAGCATCGATCGCTCCGCCTGCATGCTATTCGGTGGGATGAGCTTGAGCACAGCGTCCATGTCCGCAGGGTTTGCCAGGAACGCGGCTTTCGCGGCGGCACACTCGGGCGGATCATAGTCGGACGGTGTGAAGATCTTTTTCACGGCGTCTTCCCACTTGCTCGCAACAATCAGCTCGCCGATTTGATGAGGCCGCACCGCGGAAGTGGGCAGACCCACACGTTGGAAGCCAAAATAGTTGATAAACCCATGGTCCTTGACGTGGTCGACGCGAGCGCGTAGATCGGCGTCGTTAAGATCAGTTGGAAGGTCACGCACGATAATGGTGAAGAGATTCCCTCTGAGACTTCCAAGGGCCTACGTGACATTTCATGTGAGTAGTGTAAACCAAAACAGCAGGGTTGAATGCCGTACCATTGGTGCTGCAGCATATTCGATATGGCCGACTCGGAAGCTGCTACTACTACTCTTGTTGGTCTTGTCCCCATCGCCATCTCGGTTCAGTTCCAGTAATTTCTCTGGCGCAATGCCCTGAATGGTGACGTGCTGATACGTGATGGCGACCTTGTCTTTTGTGCCGGCGGTCGCAAACGCAGACACGGGACGATTGAGTGCCCGCGCCAATCGCTCCAAGCACGTGAAATGCTCGAGATTGACCTTTTGCAGCACAAACCGCACGTACGGGTCGCGTGGCTGGTCGGTACGTTTGCGTTTCTTTGCGTTATGAGGCGAGAAGCCGACCACAAGACACTGCTTGCCGTCGCGTGTTTCGGTGCGCGTCTTGAGAATGTTGGACGTCGACGAAATCTGGCGATGCAGTGCAGTGCGGGCGGCTTTCGAGTCCTCGTGGACAAGCACCACGCCGCGAACAGCGTCCGTATGCGTTGCACCTCTCCGAATAAACGCAAGCAGCGCACACGCATTCTCGCTCGAAATCCCTGCTGATCGAAACTTTTTGTACATGCCGTCCTGCACGACTTCAATCAGCTGGCGTACAACGCTCGGGTCGTTGCCTACTGCAGCAGACGTTGAGACCGCTGTGCCTTCGGACTTGCGCAATCTGCAGTCGACTGATGGGAAGCAGTGCTACGAATCAAAGTCAAGAGTCAGTTCAACTCGAGCTGTCCGCTACTATTCCCATTACACGCATACCTGAATGCAGACCTGGAGATACACGCGATCTCGGAACTCGCTTGGTGCCTCAATCAGACTTGACTGCTCTGTGTCCGGCTCGCCTGTGGCGACGCGCTCGAGCTGTGCGACGATATCGTCACTCCCCACGAGACACCGTAGCTCGTCGTGCCAGCCGCAGAGCGGATCCTCAAACACGAACGTCTCCTTTGCGCGCTGTCTGCTACTGTTCAGTCGTGCTTCCTCCATTGCTACAACAATTGCATCTCGCTCGCTCTGAGTCGGCAGCCGGTGCACGTCGGCGGTGTCCGCAGCAAGCACGAGCACGTCGCCATTGAGTGATATTTCTCGCACCACAAAATCCGAGGGTCTGCAAGTTCACGTGATCGCAAAAGCGTCAGAAGACACATCGTCACACTATAGCAGATAGTATGCGTCTATATGCGTACTGCTTTTTGATGACGCCTGGAAGCGACGAGCACGACGCACTTCTGAGGAACGCAGCGATGCCCACGACGCTCGCATCCACCATTTTGCTGTCAATGAGTCTGATGTCAGGTGTACCTTGTTCCATAAATTCGGTACACATTTGATCATCACTCCTGCGTGCGTCTGCGACATGTGCACGCTTGCTACCTGGCCAATCGCAAGGCGGCGGCCGATTCCGCCGATGGTCTGGCAAGTCAAGTCAGACCATGGCAATGGACATGTTGCTCATTCGTGAATTCGCCGTCCTAAACGATGGAGACGCACCCGCCGTCGCCACCTGCGCAGACGCCGACGCAGTACCGTCGCTACGATACCGACCTCTTCGACACCTGTCGCGTTGACTTCACCACGCTGCACCAATCGCCACTGGCGTCCCGAGGAAACGTCGACGACGACGCGCTGCGCAGCGACTATGAGACACCCGCTGTGGCCGACACGGCGTTCTTTTTGCCAATTGACCGCAAGCAGCGACGCGAGAACGCGCGCATTGTTGGCCATCACGACGGCACCCTCAGCGGTCAATTGAAGGAGAGCTTTCTCAACACGGTGCTCGATCTCTACGCTGCGAGCCACATTCTCGGCATCCATCTCGTGACATTCGAGAGCCTCTTTTGTGTAATTGTGTCGGTCGTCGCGACCACGGGGTACTACGTTTTTGGCGGTGCACGCGCCGACGGTGCGACGTTTGGGGCAAACATCTCGTGGATGATTGTGTCCATTGCGATCGTGTCGCCGCTCATCATGCAGATCAAACAGGCCTATACACGGCGCGAGTTTGCGTTGGCCGACATTGGCGAGGCGCGCGCACTGTTTACCAACATTTTTTTGGCCAACGCTATGTGGAACT
This sequence comes from Pythium vanterpoolii, assembly GCA_023334535.1. Lineage (NCBI taxonomy): Eukaryota > Oomycota > Peronosporomycetes > Pythiales > Pythiaceae > Pythium > Pythium vanterpoolii. The sequence goes on along the minus strand of JAADVD010000019.1, from coordinate 122,678 downwards.
GGGGTGACAACGGTCGCACGAACTTGCCAATAGGCCACGTCCAGAAAACTAAATCCCTACTGCACCAGCTCCTCACCGACACGGCCAACCTGCTGCTTTTGCCGACCATGACGCGCGGCCGCCATCGCTTCACGTCCGTCGGTCGTGATTTAGCGCTGAGCTATGTGGCACGCACGCAGGAACTGCAGATGCGAATTATCAGCACGTTCCAGCGCCTCCACCAGCAGGTCGAAGTCATGAAGAAAGCTGGATTACCAGCCAACGAGGCCTCGCGTATTAATCAGTACCACTGGCTGCTGCAAGCACGCATCGAAAAGTTGCAAAACATCAAGGTAAGACGAACAATTGGTGTGCATGTTCAGGGTGGTGGTACTGACGGTTGAGACTCTGCATACAGTTCTACCGGACGCCACAGGCCACGCGGTCGTTCACGCGCCTGTTCATTCTCGTTTTGCCGATCTTCTACGGTCCGTACTATGTCTACCTCATGCGCTCGAACCAATACCACTATGCGAATTTTGGGTTCTGTCTCACGTTGAGCGTACTCACGAGTCTCACGATGATCGGCCTCTTCAATGTCGAAATCGCAATGGAGGATCCGTTCGTTGGCGGCGGCCTCGATGGTATTCGCGCGCGGGAGATGTTTGTGCATCTACGTCAAATGATCGACCACTGCGATCAACTGATCCAACAAGAGACCGCGTCTAGCGCTGACGAAGATCAATCCGTTACCACGGTCAAATAGAGCGCATAATAGAATGATGAATTACAATTAGCTCTTTGGAAGCCATGATTACAAACTCTGCGTGATCGTGCCTCAACTCCTCCAGCAGCAGAGATGCGTGTCGCTGCCTCGCATCCAGACCACGTATCGTCACATATATCGCCAGCCCGAGGGACTGCTGTTGCTGAATTCTATCTCATTTTCGTGTGCAATCATTTTGAGCTCATGGTGAGTCGTGAGTAGCAACAAGGGGCCAATTGCGTACCTTCTCAGAACCCATATCCACAGCCGCTGTGTCTCGTGCACGAACTCGTGCATCACACGTGCTGTTTCCAATTGCTGCATCTGAAGGAATTCACTGCAACTGAAGGACCAAATTCAACCATGACCTGTCGTTGTGTACACTGAGTGATGCAGACAGACATCAGTCAACGGCGCTGACTCCGTCACGCCGAGTCGGTGACGCTACCAGAGGCCTGCGCTGCCACGCATCGCCACCGCCGTCAATGGTGGCACTGAGGTACTCACCATCGATTCGTCTGATCAAGATGACAATGTCTGCGACGCGTCAGACCAAGTTGACAGCTTGACATATGAGCTGTCGCAGTGGATGCGTGACGCCAATGTGAGTGTACCAATGTCGAGCCAGTCGATGACCCCGCAACATGCCCAGTGTGTCGATCTGAGCTGCAACGTGGAACGCACGCTGTTGGCCAATGACCTTCGGGATCATGTGGATTGTGCTGATCGGCTGATCGTCTCGCGACTCGATCATCCCCCGATACGACATGCGTCTCGTTTTCATCTCCGCGCATGTTTGCCAAAAGAAAGAAACTTCTCGCAACTGATTTCTACTGACAAGGCATTCCCACAACCAGTTTCTGGCTTAGCATTTAATGACCATGTCTTTATTATGATGTCTCAGACCTGTATGTGGTTGCTTCAGCAGAACTTCCACTTGACTGCTTCCAAGCGTCCTAGTGGTTTACTTGACTACTTCCAAGCGTCCTAGTGGTTTGCACGGTGTCACTTTCACTGCGTTTCAGAATACCTGTCTTTCCTCAAGTGCTCTGTTTCTAACACAGTAAGCGCCGTTGTCTGCTTGTGCCACAAATAACAGTGTATGTTTCCACAGACCAAACGTAAATCCTCCGCTTGTGCTCTCTATGATCTGCTACCGAGCCTATTTCAACCAGAACTCACGCATTAAGTTCGATTTGGCACCCGTACCAAAGCTATATAATTGAGATGAAGGGTCTAGGGACCGGTATGTGCAAAAGAGATTTCGTTGATGCACAACGTTTGCTGAATGCCCGTGACGGTTCGCAGAATGAGTAGCAAAGCGAACGATGACCTTCCACGAGAGACGGTACTCACGGGAGTCGTGACCATCCGGAAGGACAGTATCGAGCAACGTTCGCGCAGTGGCGAGACGTGACCGATCTTGTTCACTGTCAACACAGGCTTTGATGTACTTCGAGCCGAACTGGATCGGTTATTCAGAGACGTTAATTTGCGGCAGTTACGCCGGAACGACGATCGTGTGTTCTTTCGCAGAAACAACGGCACATCGCAGCAGCAGTTTGACATTTTCTCGTCCAAGAATTTGAATTTCTTCTTACCCACCATTGGAAGAGAACTTCCGGTGCGGACAATACACGTTAGGCAGGTGATGTGACGGGCAACTTTGAGTTCGAGTTCTTCTTGTACTACCACCAAGCTGCACATCGGCCACCACCAGCAATGTACCGCGCAACGGCATCTAGAATTTGTCCTGCAAGAGACCATATTAAACTACGAGAATGAAAATGGGTTGCAGCTTGGACCGATTACTCGAGATTATGTGACAGCGATGGTCGCCCACCAACCAGACACCACCTAATTCACGATGCCAACAGACAACACAACTCGCCAAGCAATTGCGCTGGACTCTTCAATCCGTGAACTACAAGACGACCTCACCAGGCGGTGCTGCAAGAGTGGGCGGCGACCATTCGGGTTGGGGTTGAGAGGAAACACACATTAGCGAAGCGCTGGATCCACGCCTTCAGACGACTGAAACAAACCTCAATCGGATTCAATTGCGGATTGTATGGAGCCAAAAAGAGCTATCTCGCTCCGATTTGATGGACGGCTTCGGCAAAATGCGGGTATATATGTATTTTAGCATTGTCAAGAACGACAATTGAACGAGGCAGTGGTCACGGATTGAGCGAACGGACAACTTGGCGAACGAGTGTTTCGTGGAAGCAGCGACAAGTAAACGTCTCCTCCGTGATTTCCCACGCAGCAAGCATGCGGTGGTCAAAGCAAGAGTGGCGCTTGTCTCGTCCAAATTGCAAGTTCACAACGCATTTAGAGCCACGCAGAGCGACCGTACGGTCGGTACGCGAACTTGCCAGCCTTGAAGATCTCATTGATAAAAGTAGGTGGTCTGGGAAGGAATAAATTGCAGCCAAATATCTTTTGTAGTTTTCCACCTATTGTAACATGAACATTTTTTAATGAGCACAGAGGGAACAGCATCATACAATACAAACCTCCCTGGGGATGCATTTGCGGGCTGCTCGCGTTAGCACTTTTCTTGATAGGTTGAGGTTAAAATTAGGAGCGCAACGATACCATCAGCTGCTCGCGGTACTATGCGGGCAGACACATGTTTAGCTGGTTGTTGATGTACATTCTGGTACGATTGTTGACTTGAGCAACATTTCTTCGTACGAGAGGATGGGCGGCTGTCGACCGGCCAGTAGATCATCACCAATCGACTACTTCCCAGGTTACGTATGTGTCCAATGAGGTATTTACATGACGGAAAACGTTACTTGAAGCCGTCGAATTTCATGTTTTGCATGGCGTCCTTCTTCAGCGTAGTAGTACTTGGCATCTTGCAATGTTAAAATGAATACTGCGAGACTGAGTCCATCCCTCGTACTATAAGCTCCCCCATACTGTAGTGCTCAGTCCGAAGCAAATTGGAAGTGAGTTCCACTTTCCTCGTTCATACTCCACATCACACTGGACAATTCCTCGGTCAGACCCAATGATCCCTCTTGAAAAAGAAAGATTCGTTCTCTCCATTTACTCTAGAACCATATAGAACCTTAGGGTCTTATCCGAATAGATGCTGCACTCAACCGTAAGACTTTATATCGACCCTTCATGTCTTGGGCTACGAGCCTCAGTCTAATAACCCTGTGATTGGATTGTGTGTCCAAGTAGGACATGCAGAAAGGGCTCCACTCCATTGCGCCTTGCATTTGTCTATCGGCATGTCTAAAAACTCATTTTTTGGATCGTTGATTGGCTGCTGGAATGCTGGAATCCATTTTTTGTGCAGTCGGAGTGTTGGTCAAAGTGCAGTTTTAGAATGCTGATCTCTGTTTTTGAGCCAATCGGCAACCAGCTGGTCGGCCACTTTTCTTGGAAGAAGCGCAGCTGGTCTGAAGTAACGAGAAGCTCGCCGACTCGCTTGTCTATTGTTACTTCAGGCCGACCCGCCTATTAGCGTCTTCGCCAGCCAGGCCGGGAACGAAGGAAAGAAGGAAGAACGGAAAACCAGAGGCCAGGCCGCGGCAGGGTTCAGGCTTCAGGCGTCATTGGTGGCGTATCTTCACCACTTCACCTCGCACTCTCGCTCCTCTGCACGACGCGCGCCAGCAGAACAGCAGGACTTCTCTCCATTCGTAGAACGCTAGTATGCTCTTTGGACCGCAGTTTGACGACGACGCCGGCGACCGCATTGAGCCTTCGCCGCTGCGCAAGAAGAAGACGCGCAGCGGACGCTTGGCGCCATCGCAGAAGCCTAATGGAAGTACATCTTTCACCGCGTCGGCCGTGCCCGCGCGGCTCATCCGCCGCACTCCCGCGACGCCCAGCAAACAATCGTTCAACGATACGAACGGCGGCGACGGTTTCTACTCCAACTCGGCTGGCTCCAGCTCATCCAGTGCGTCGCTCAACAACTATTACGCCGCGAACGCCAACATGACAACGCCGCCTATCAAGGCACGGCGTCGCGACCCATCGAACGCCAGCCGTGGCGCCAAGTTCCAGGACCCCAATGCCACCAAGGACGTGACGTGCATGTACGCGACCGTGTGGAAAGCGCTGCAGTTTCGGAAAAAGACTATCCCGCTGGCCTCGAGCACGGGCGTGAATCCGATTTGTGTGACGGGTGTCGACGGTTTCTTGGCGTCGTGGATTGCTTGTGAGCTGTTGGATCGCGGCTACCGCGTGCGGGGGACTGTGCAGAGTCGCACGGACGACATCTCGGGCATCCTCGCACTGCCCAATGCCAAGAACTTTACGGTCGTCGAAACGTCGCTGCTGACGCCCGAGGCATGTGACTTGGCCGTGCAAGGATGCGACTTTGTGATCCACACTGGCACGCCGTCGTCGTGCTCGGTGCGCGACCCATTGTCGGAGCAAATGGAGCCCGGTGTCCACAGCATTGGCAGCCGTATGCACTGCATTATTCCCATGATGACCAACTTTATTCAGGCGTGCGCGCGCTCTCGTGTCAAGCGCGTAGTGCTCACGTCGTCGGTCGCAGCCATGGCCGACAGCGTCACGCCGACGTCGATCATCAATGAAAACTGCTGGAACATCGTTTCGTCGCTGGAACGCAACCCGCATTTCCTGAGCCTCAAGCTCGCAGAAGAGGCGGCGTGGCAGTTGGTGGATCAGCTCCCACGCGACTTCCGCATCGATCTCGTCACCATTAACGTAAGTGCTTGGTCGCAGCTTCACTATAATCAATGGAAGTCTCATGTGTATTTTCTTCTACAGCCAGGAACGTTGTTTGGACCATCGCTGTCAAAATCCAAGCTCGCGCCGGGTAACCAAGTCATTTTCGATTTGATCACTGGCCAGTACTCGGCACTCGTCGATCTCAGTACGTACCATGCGTGAGTGTGGAGAAATGTGGACATCCACTAATGATGGTTTTTCTCTATGCCAGATTGGAGTTTGGTCGACGTTCGCGATTGTGCTACCGCCCATGTGGACGCCCTGGAGAACCTCGAGGCACGTGGGCGATACATTTGCGTGAACCGCACTGTGTTGATGAAGGACATTGTCGACTACCTGGCCCGTAATGGGTACAGTGGACGTGACCTTCCGTGGCGCGTTGGCCTCCCGAATTGGGTGGCGCGGTTGCCCGCCTACGCCGCGCAGCTTGGTCAGGTCGGTGCATCGCTGAGCGCGTACGACCCAAACAGTGTGCGACCGTCGCCCTACCTGAACGAGAAGGTCACCGACCACTTCAATCTCCACTTTCGTGACGCCACCCAGACCGTGATCGAGTCCGCAAACGACTTGCTGCGTTGGGGCTACATCAAACCATGGGCCGAAGATCATGAGGCGCTGGACTGCAACATTTGTCACGAAGTCTTTACGTTTTACCGCCGCAAGCACCATTGCCGAGTACGTTGTGCCCCCTTTTGGACGTATGGACGACCTCGGAACTCACGTCAAATGTATTGTCTCCTGTTTAGGAATGCGGCGTCATTATCTGCTCCGAGTGTTCGATGTCGCGAGCAGTGGTCCAAGAGACCGAAGGCAAAGTGCGACTGTGCGACCGCTGTGTGAAGAACTCGATTCCTGGATTACTGGACTTGCTAAGTGAAGACGACGAACCGAGCCAGCGGAAGGCAGCGATGGCCATTGAATCACTCATGGAAAACGAATCTAACCACGATTACGTCACTCGATACGATGGGATTGCTCGGTTGCTGCGAGTTCTCCACAGCTTTGATGATACGACTGCATCGCATGCAGCGGGTGCACTTGTTGCGCTCTCCGTGAACGTCTCGAGTGCGCTGCAGATGGTTCTCGAAGGTGCTGTTCTTCAAATGCTCGAAGTGGACGAGACTACGGCTGCGTGGGGCATTTGTCTCCAAGCGTTGCGAAACATTTGGAAGCAGATCAACCGCAACGACTTTCGCAAGATGCTCCACGCTGTCGCCCGTGTGTCCACCAGAACAAACAAGGGTATGTTTTTATTCTTGACGAGTTGTAGGAATCAAGCTCACGCTTGCTGTGTTTGCTTGTAGGCGATCTTCAGGGAAACATCCTGTTGACATTTGTGCACATGATGGATCCGAGTGAAGTCCCAAAGCTACTCTCGGAAGGCCTGCTCTCGGTGTTATTCCAGATGCTACAATCTGAGGAAGTCTTTCCGCGCTGTGCCGCTGCGCACGCCGTGAAACATCTCGTACCGGTCACGTACGCACCGGACGTGTCGATCCAGGTCCCGATGTACTTGGTCGATGACCACGAAGAGCTTCTCGCGAACTCGTCGCTGTCCGATCTCCAGTTTTTGGTGAAGGGGCACATTGCACCGATCAACGCGCACAAGGTCGTGCTGTTTTTCCGCAACTCGTACTTCAAGAATATGGTGAGCGTGAGTTGTTTGGTGCAGCATCTGATGATAAGCGCGGCGGTTGACCTGATCGCATCTGTGTAATTGCTTGTTGGGTGCAGTTTGGCTCGGCGACGAGTCAGAAGGGGATGATTGAGATTGACAACTGCAGCTACGAAGTGTTTTCTCTGCTACTTCGTTTTTTGGTACGTGTTGCTTGGCCGTTTACAACTACCCCTGAAACTCGTTACTAACCAGTGCTTTTACGACCAGTACACTGGCAAGGTGGCGATCACACCCGACATTTCGCAAGAGCTACTCCGTGCCTCGTCGTTCTACCACGTCTATGAGTTGCAGAAGCGTGCCGAGGCATTCCTCGCAGGCGAGATCCGCGTGGAAAATGTCGTCGATCTCCTTTCGCTTGCGGAAGAATGCCACGCCGATGACCTCAAGCGCAATTGCGTGCCGTTCCTCATGCGCAACATTCACGAAGTCGTGGGGCTTCCTTCGTACAGCGACCACAGAATACGTGCGAGCGAAGAGGTGTTAAAAGCGCTTGCTGGGATGCTCGGTCCCGAGTGGGAAGACAGCTACAATAAGATGCTGCAAGGGATTGCGGACGCGGGCGGAACGAAAACGAAGACGCGAGGAAATCAGCTGTCGAACCGTACGTTCCGTACGATGGGGTCGTTGACGATGATGGACGACCGTAAGCCCGTCCAAGATACGACGTACACGCCAACAACGTTCGTCTCGCCCACTGCGTCAAGCAGTATGGACGGCCAGCGATCCAGTAATTTCACGGTCACAGCGACAACGACAACGACGACCGCGATAATGGATTCGCCGCACCACCAATACCGTCCCAGCCAGGATGCAGTGGCTCCGCCGGTGGATCTGCCGCCGTACATGAAGTCATTCGGCAACGGAGTCATGGTCTTTCCTCGCGGACGACAACCTTCGGAAGACTTGTCCGAAGTGCTGTCCGAAGGTGTGTGTTAGCGTTAGGTGGATAAATATGAATGGTTCGTAACAGATATATGTGGTTATCGAATTCCACGATATCAGTGCATTTTCTTGGAATTCTTCATTCTCCGAGAGGGGGTACTAATGATTTCGTTGCTATATAAGGGTCGTTGAGTATGCATGAAACTCTCAGAAACGCGACAGTGACACACCTCAATTTGCAACAGTTCTTCTGAATAAAGCCGCCTTCAACCCGTGAGAACAAAGACAGAGACGACGGCCACCTTTCGCCACCTCGTGTTATTGGATTACATCGCACCGGCCATGGCGCAGCCCACCGACGCCACAGCTGCGCGTCTGCAGCGCCACCACAGCAGCCATAGCATCGTCGTGCGCGTCGGAAATGCCGCCAACGGTGTCGTGTACAGCGTGCGACTCGCGTCGACCGAGTGCGTTTCCTTTCCTTTCCATTCCTTATCGAATTCCTACGGGCGCGCATGCACTGACACCACGTTTCTCTTTAGTCTCATTGTAGCGGAACTGTGTGAGCAAGTTGCCACGTTCAGTGATGTCCCTATGAACGACCAGATCTTGCTGGGCGGACCGCCGTTCACGCGACTTGACCCACGGCGTACTCTCGGTTACTATGGCCTCCCCGACCGCGACAAGCACATTTACCTCTACGACCGCCGCATGCTATCACAGGATAATCCGCTCCCACCACGACTCGCGCTTGAGCCTGTCGATTTTGAGTGTGCGTAGTAGGAATCTGTGCCTTTCCATTGTCTTTTCTTGGTCTCACCAATGGTTCTGAATACATAGTCCCGACCACGCCGGTTGTTTCCTCGGAGAACTCGCGCATCTTGAGCGAGTCCATGAGTCCGCTGATTCGTGCGCTTCCCGACTATGAAGCCCATTTCCAACTGCAGTTGAATCAGAGCGAAGCGTTGGAGCGCAGCTCGGCAGCCAACGTCGCGGCCTGCGAACGCTGCGTCGCCGAACTCCACGTGCAAGCCGGCGCAATCACCGCGGCGGTTGCGAATCTCGATACGTTTCGCGACACCATGAACAAGCATTTCTCGCCGTTCTGGAGCGAGTTCGAGACCGCGGCAGCGACGCACGAGACGCTGCTAGCCAACTTTGATACGTATGTTGCTGCCCTAAAAACCGTGCCGCTTCACCCAGCCTTGCGGACAGATGATCGCGCGACACTGTACGATTGCATTCCCGTGGACCGCGAGCGCGAGTGGGCGGTCCAGTGCGAGCAGTCGCACAATGCCATGCGCACACAAGTCGCGCGACTCAAGCAAGTCCACGATGAAATCTATGGCGAAGTCGGCGTGCTCGTGCGGTCCCAGGACCAAGTCTCGCTTGCGTATGCCGATACGACGCAGGAACTAGAGCGTCTCAAGCAGTTTGTGGCGGCCCACGCCGAGATCACGGCCAAACTCACGACCAACGTGGAGTTTGTGAGCAACAGGATCGCAGCGTCAGCGACAGCCGAAGGGAACGCGATGTTTGCGTCGACCGCGATGCTAGACGTCTGTCGAGATATTGAGAGACTGTATCAGGAGCAGTTTGAATCGGTACGGATTGGGCGTGTGAAGAATGGAGGGTGGCACGTGCACTGAATTTCCTTTGTACTAGATCCCGTCTGCGCAGAAACTTGCAGAGGAAATCAAAGCGACTATGGGCACCTTCTCGTCAGTCAAGGCATCGTTTTTTACGCGCGTCCATGCAAACCTTCGCAAGATTTCCGTCTCGCAGTCCAAAATTCGCGATTTTGAAAACTCGCTGGCGATGTTGAAGGAGGCGTTGGCGGCGCAGAAGAAGCAATTCAGCGAGCTCGACCATCTCAAGATGCTGCCGGAGGCGTACACTGCGTGTCTCAAGGAGATTGCGCGTCGTGTGCGTTATGGCAGCCGGTTCTCGGACCGCATTCAGTCGATGGCCGAAGAACTAGCTCAAATGCGCGACGACGAGGTACGCCAATGATGCCCGTGATGGATTGGAGCGAGGGGTAAACTTGATCCTTACTGTTGTATGACGTACACTTGTAGGTTCACCACCGCGACGTGTTTTTGCGGAACTTTGGTCACCACATGCCACGGGATTTGGTCCCTGGACTGGCGGAGAAACCTTCGCATTGCGAGTTTCGCATGCGGCCATTTGATCAGGTACGCGTCATCTAGCATTGAGAGGATACGGCCGTGTGGCTGACTCTCGTTTTGAATTGCATACGTCGGGGATAGAATTTACCGCAAATTGAAGACCTCGAAGACGACGTTGCCGATGGAAATAGAAGTGGCGCAGGCTCCGCAACTGAAAGCAAAGAAGAAGACGAATTTTTCGAATCCCGTGCGAATGATGGCCTGTCAGCACACGGCGGATCAAATGCCGCTGAAGTCGACGTTCTTCAAAGGCGCTGTGAAGAGTTGGAAGCCAAGGTTGCAGAGCTCACGTTGGAGTTGCAGCAAAACAAGAAGGGATCGTCGTACTTTTCCGATGGTTCGCTGGCACAATCGGACATTTCAAAGACGAGTCTACGGGAAGGAGACAGTTCGTGTGAGTTTCCGCTTGTACTGGCGCTTGCGGCGACGGCTGGTGGCATGACCAGTTCTTCGGAAGCCGACCGATCGAACCTCCTCGAGCGTGAACTACAGTCCCTCAAGGGTGCGAAGGGTACGTGCACTGTTCATTAGGCTACTCGAAGCACACGCATTCTCACGTCAGTTCCTCTCTGTGCCTCTAGCCGAGATCGAGTCGCAGGATCGTGAAAAGGACGCGCAAATTGCAAAGCTCGAGAACGACAATCAGCAATATCTGCTCAACGCGACGGCGCTTGAAGAATATCCTTTTTCTTCCCACGTGCTGACACCAGTGGCGTTAATCCTCACCTGCTCTACCTGACATGGCTTTCCTTAACCTTGATTTCTTTGATTTTCTACGGAGATTCAGGAACGCACCCGGCGCGAGACGCAGCTGCTCGACAATCAAGCCAAGTTGCAACAGTCGGTGCGAGAGTTGCAGTTGAGTGTTGAGATGCAACGCTCGGCGCTCGTGAACTTGCTGAAACAACTGGATCTGCTGCCGTCGCATGATCGCGACCTCGATCCAGCACAGTTTATTGCAACCCACCTTGACCTCGTGGGAGCACGCATCCGAGAGCTCACCACCATTGCCGATTCGGAACAAGTGCGGTCGCTAGACCAGACTACGCGCAAAACTCGTTTCACGTGGACTGATTTTCGTGTGGATGGTTTAGAATCTGCGACGTGAGCTCGCCCAGAAGAGCGACGAGATCAACTTGCTCGAGTCGCAGCATTTGGACGTGACCGACTCGTTTAAGATTTCGTTTCGAAGTTTCAACTATGACGACGTGGCGCTCTTTCTACCCACATCTGTGCCCGGCAGCGACGCTCAGCGCGTGTACTTGGCGTTCCACCACGGTTGTCCGCACCGTTTCCTCTCGGAAGAATCGATTTCGTCGTTTATGATTGGCGGCCGCAAGTACGTTTCGTGTCTTGGTAATCCAGGGTGTGATTGTGATTCTGACCATTGCGGGTGTGTTTGTACAGATACCCCGACTATGTGGTCGGACGCATTGTGCTGATTGACGAGCAAGTCGCGAGCGAGACGCACAATCCCTATGGTCTACACATGGGCACAACGTTTTACATCCTCACGGTCGCGTCGCTACAAGATACATAACCAGACAAACGACAAAGCTACTGAAATAAGACCAACCATTCGCTGGCGTTAGCTAACGTTACGAACACCACGAACGCTTGTCACATATCAGATACGAGTTACACTGATGGGCTTCAGAGCTTCGGAGCATCGTCTCATCACACAAACAAGCGAGCAGTTGACACGCGACCGATCCCGAGCTCTCGACAGTATCATGGCGACCGCAAAGACCGAAGAATTGGCGACCGCAAAGACCGAAGGATTGGCGAACGCCGCTGCCCCTGCGACGGCAGGTCCGAGCACGCGACCGGTCGAGCAGTTTGACCGCGAGTTCCAGCGCTACGTGACCAAGCATGTAGGTCCCAAAACGCAGTCAACGAATAGCTACCGGTACTTGGTTCTGATCTGCCTCCGCTCTGTGTATGTGAAATGACAGGGCCCCAAGGGTGCCCAGGCCGTGGCCCTGGCGCGTGCGGAACTAGCCAAGTATCGCGCGCTTGTGTGGAAAGATAAGAAGCTCGAGGAGAGCAAGATCAAGCAAGGACGTCTCAGCGCCGCCCAGCGCCAGGCCTACGAGAAGAAGATTGCCGACATTGAGAAGGCGCTCGACCAGTTCCACCACTCGGTCGCAGGCTACAACAAGACCAAAGCCTTGTGCGTTGCTTCTACTGTGTCTCTTGGATTCTTGGATGGTGCCCCCCACTCACCCCCTATGTGAAATGCCTCCACAGTTTGTCGTTTGCGTTGCTCGTGGCGTTTGCGCTCCTCGCGGTCTTCCAGCCGTGGAAAAAGTACTTCTAGCTTGACCTTCAGCCACTCCACCGAGACGAGCCTTCACACTTGGGTGGACTACTGTAGTATGGAGTGTTGAGTGTTTCCTCCCTCCTCTTCATTATACTATCACATTAAATAGATCAACTCTCCAACGACTAATATACGCCATTCACCATCCCCAGTCCCATGACTCTTTCCTTAACAGGCCAGCACCACAGTATGCGTTGTGACGAGCGACACCATGCCTTCGAGGGTCCCGCGCAGCTCGCCGCCGCGCGAGAGCACCATGTGGAACGGCATGCGCTCGCCTTCGCCCGCCAACACATTCTTGGGGAGACCTATGACGCCTTGGCCGACGCACCGCGACGCACCGACGCCGGTGTCCGTGTGAATCTTAAGGGCCACATGCATGGACCGCACAAGCCGCGCAAGCGTCACGTGCTCGACGCCGTGCGCGCGCAACTCTGGGTACGGTAGAGACACCGTGTTGCCCATCGGTTCGGAATCGCTGCCGGTTGCCGATGCAAAGACGCCGTTGCGCAAGTGCGCGGCAAACTCGTGGAGCGTGCGCTGCTCTGAGAAGGCGTCTTCTGATGGCAGTGGAAACATAATGGTCACGCGCAGTTCTAATCGAAATAAACATAGCAAAATGAGTGAACGAAGATCTACAGTGCGAAGGGAACCAGAACGTACGGCTGAGGTTGATGGCGTCGAGCACCGGGTGGGCGTTCTGGTTCCACGTGAGCGAGAGGCACTCAATCCGCAACGCACACTCGAGTACACCAGGAACGTCCTGCCAAGCAACGTAAAACACGGTTTGTCAGTCCGTCAAAGCCCATCTCAATCTTCACTCCACACGGTGGTAGTAACTACCTGCAGACGCGGTCGCGACTCGAGCTCGGCGCGCGACACGAGCGGGCGAAAGTCGCGGTGCACAGCAGTGCGGAAGACCGCGGCGACGGGCTTGTGGTCCGAGCACGTGACGTCCTCGCACGACCGGTACCGCGCGCACTCGAGCTTGAGGCGCATGTCGGGCTGGGAAAAGTGCAAGATGCGGTCCGTGTACGAGGGCACGCGCTGGCCGCGGCCGTCGACTGCGGTCGTGTAGAACGCACCGAGTTCGTCGGCGCTGAGTTGGAGTAACCCGCTTGATGGAATGCTGCGCTCGCGCACGCGTCGGAAGGTCGGATCAAAGGTGATCCTGGGCTCTTCAAATCCGTAGAAGATCTAGCATTCGGAAGTAAAGTGATTAGACTTTCCATCAGCAGAGACCATACTAGAGCCATACAGTCCATCTCCTACCTTGGACTCGCCCATCAAGTGGAGCAGTTCGTCGTGGGCCAAGACATCGTCCCACGCCGTCGCCGTCGCCGTCGCTTGCCCGTCCTCCAACGATAACGACTCTTCGTACACAGGCGTGCCAACGTCGTCCAGTGTCGGCGTCTCCACGGTCTCGGCTTTGGAGTCGCCGGTCGCATCGCTCGGGGTCGTGAGTGTCGCGTCGTGAAGCGACTCGCGACTGCCAAAGTTGGCGCGCAGCCACGACGACGACGAGCGGTACTTGGCCCTGGCCGGTGCGCGCATGGATCGGACCGTGAGGCTCGAAACCGATAGATCGGCGACCGCTACTGCGGCTGCCGCGGTCGCAAGCCGAGCGTTCGCCACTAGGTCGAGGATTGCGTGGGGCGTTGCGCCGTGCTGTCGCAGACGGTAGTTGAGATCGCCCAGTACAAACGTGTGATGGTGCATGAGCGGAAACTCGAACCCCAAGTCGTCGACGTTAAGGTGGAGCGATTTGATGACGTCGCTTGCGTCGCGGCTGCGCTTGTCGACGTGCGATTTGCCTTTGAGGTCGGACGTCAAGTGGCACGTCACAAACGCAAACGACGTGTCAAAGTACCGAAATCCAAAGCCCACGGCGCCTTTGTTGGACGCGCGCTGGCCAAAAAGCAGCGACTTGCCGCAATTGACGGCCTGCTGCGCGCGCGGCGCCATGAAGAACGCGCCCGACATGACGTCGCGCTGCTTGACAAACACTGTGATCGCAATGTAGCCCTAGGATGCATCACCCCAAAGTAAGTCTCCCACGTAGGTGTGGAAAAGGGAGATGGTCGTGTACGTACGTGGTACCCGAGGGTCGTGGTGGAGCTGCCAATCTCACGGCAAAACTGCGCGTACCGCACAAATCGCGACCGCGACCGGTGGGTCCGCAACGCGGCTTGGCCTTCGATGTGGTGGCGAATCTGCTGCCGCAATTCGTTGAGCTGGAGGCACTCTTGCACGCCAATGACGTACATGTCGTGGCCACGCGGGATCCATTTCTCCAGCTCTTTTTCCGATACCACACCTTCGCCCAAGTTGAACGTGGTCACAAAAATACTGAGCGGCTGGCGCAGGCCGTTCATGTCGCCGCCAGTGTCGCCGGCATTGGTCGTCGTGTGCGCGATCATTGCTTGGTAGTCGTTGGAGGACGACCGCCGCGACCGACAGATCTGCAGCGGCCGCGAGAGTAGACCGCCGTAAATGATGCTGGTCACAAACCCTACGACAGAAAAAATGAGATAAATCAGTACTTATGTGAGGAAGCAAAAGTCACTGTAGGCGTACCGAGCGAGCAGAGCGTGACCTGCATGAAGACCGCCATACCGAACGTGTCGAGTCCGAGCGGACCACCAAAGACTAGAAGATTGGAGAGGGAGTATAGTGAGGACACAGGAGGAGAGACTGAAGAGAGTCCGTTGACGCACCGCGGAAAACAACGCTAGGGGTCCAGTCCACGACAAACACGATGATGTAGAGCCGAAGCTGACGCGTGATAGAGGCCGACGACTCGAGCGCCTCGATATTGCCTTGACTAGTAGGTGAAGAGATGAGTCTAATGCGACCGATTGTCAAAACGTATGGGGTGCTTACATCTCGGCGCGTCTGGAAATGTGGTGCTGGGTGATGACGAGCACGATAGAGATGTACAGCATCGCAGAGAGCACCCATGCGTAGAGACTGACGACGTGGAGGCGTCGGTCGTGGATCCAGCAATAGAAAATGGCGTCGCCAAAGAGACCCAGCGCCCACTGGAGCACGCTCGCGGCCAGCGACGGAACGATCGTGACGAGGATGTAGAACCGCAGGCGGCGCTGCAGTTTCTCTTCACTCTCACGGGACACGATCTTGCGGTAGATGCTGTGTGCGATACACGAGTTCCATATCACGGCTATGGGGTCATAGGAAATACTGAGTAACCACGTGGAGATCTAGGTAATAAAAAGGAGAGACGACGTACACATGACGCCGGTGAAGCTGATCACAAACCCCTGGACGTCGCACGCAAACGAGCCGTCGGCGCCGGCGATCCCGAGGACTTTAGGCGCTGCGTAGCTGATGTCCAATAGCGATAGGATCGCGACCATGGTCTGCATGACCGATGGTGCACCGCGCCGTCGCCGGCGAAAGTGGTGCACGAGGATGTAGAGGCAGCCGAGGATGGAGAATATACTGGTGACGAGTATCACGTCGTGAAGCGTTCCGCGCTGCGCGTGCGAAAACGCCGTCGACGGCAACGGCCGCGGCTGCCGTTGCGGCGCTGGCTCGGCCATGTAGCGAGCCGGCGATAGAGAGATGTGATAGAGTCGAGCAGCGACGGCGACTGGAGGTGGGGCCAGTGAATTACTAGTCAGTTGTGGTTCGTCTCTGGCGCGCGGTCGTCGATCAGATCAGCGCCGCCGAGAGAGAGAGAATGCAAAGAACGAGACAACGGACGCGCGTGTTGAGGAGGGCCAAGCGACGACGAGGATGAGCAGCATTGTTGGGGCAGAAGCCGCCGAATGTGGTCAGCACAAACCCGATGGAGCTGGTCCCGGCTGGCAATGGGATCCGAACCTAGAAATGGACACAAACTAGAATGAAACTTGAAATCTAGATTGGATATGATTGGTTAAATTATCAAATCTAGGAGAGCGCTCGCTTGAAGCTGTCAAGTGGGAGAACACCACCAGCAAGAAAGAGAGATGATCACACTATGGCGCCTCGGGCTCGCGGCGCTAAGCACTGTCGCGGTGTACTTTCTAACTCAACCTGTAATGGAGGTGGTGCTGTTAGCCGTGCGACGCCGTATCGGCAAGCGCTACCGCTGGGTCGCCGACATTCACCGCCACTTGCTGGTCTACATTTCGTGGCTCACCATGTGCCTCCTCTTCCTGCTCATCGCCGTGTCGCTGCTCGACCTCGACAGCGACAATGGCCTCGTGCTGTTTCTCTCGAAAGTGATTATTGTGCCGATCGTGCTGGCGACGTTTTCACTGCGCATCGTCGTCACCAACGTACGGGACGAGGGAACGATTGGGGAGAAGGCACGATCACATGGACTGACACTCTGGAGTTCTTGTGGTCTTTGCATAGATGGTCGTGCGGCACTTCAAGTGGGATCAAGCGTCGTCCGAGAACGATACGACCAAGATCTTTGTAGTCACAGAGATGATGAAGGTGCGATCTGACTCTTCCTACCGCGGGTGGGCCGCATCACTCGTCTCGCTGATGCCTGAGCCTCATGCCAATGTCTATATGTTCCAGTTTTTATGTTTCATCTTGGTTGCCATCGAGATTTTCTACATCTTCTTCCTAAACAACCAAGTCGCGAGCTTTATGCTGCTCGAGCTCTTCCTGGGCGTGGAGATACTGCTTCTTCTCGCCGGTTTTACCATGGTACGAGTGAAGGACATCGATACCACCTTAGACTGCCAATCTCATCTCCCTCATTATCATCAGCTCAAGAACATTGCGACCGGACTCTTCCTCGTGTTTGCCGAGCCCTTTCGCACGGGTAGTTTCTGTCGCGTCTTGCATCTGCAAGGCTTTGTCGAGAAAGTGTCGCTCGCGCGGACCATTATGCGGCGCCACGACGGCGCGCTCGTGTACATTCCCAACGGCATTTTCGCCGACGCCCATCAGACTAGCGGCAGTCCCGACGACGCGTTTCAGCATGAGATTGTCGTTCGCTTGCACACTAGGACGCCGGTCGAGCGCCTCCAGCGCGCGCGCGACGCGCTGGTCATCGCGCTCGCGGATTTTTGTGCGGCGATCGAAGAGGACTCGATGACAGTCGCTGGGTCGATCTCGGGATACCGCCGAAGTAGCATGTCGATGGGTCTTGCAGACGCGAGGGCCAGCGCCGTGCGCCAGTCGAGCTCCGCGCTGTCCGAGCCATTGCTGCCACGCAAGGCGCTGTACATTGGCCTCAGCGACATGGACCGGCTTAAAGTGCGTCTCACGATTGACCGCGAGCAGTTTGCATCGCTCGAGGCAGCTAAAACCGAGGTACATCTCCTAGTGAAATGGTGGAGGGGATGAAAGCATGAGGCTGGCCACTAACTTGGGGATTGTATTACGGTGAGTTCAGGTCAACTTCGTTATCCTCAACGTGTTTGAAATCCATCGCATTCAGCTGCTGGCGCTGCGTTCCTAGTGGTCGGAGACTCAGATTACAGCGTTCGACCATGGCGGTGGCTCGACAGATCGATGGCGATATTGAAAATTGTCCTCAAGACCAAACACTTGATAGATGATGGATGCCGTGCATATCGCACGGGCATTGAGGGGTGCGACGGTGTGACGACGCGACGACTTGGCCGTGTGTATTGAGGCGACATAGCGAAGGCTGATGGCGTGAACGGATGGCGTGAAACTTGAAGAATGGTATCGAGATGGTGTGGAGACGCTGTTGAGACTGCAGTGAGAATATGGTGCCGCAACCATCCTGCTTTGTGAGTCGTCACGTTGTGTGTTCCACCAACGTCAAGTCCGAATGAATGCGGCGTCGAGTCAATCGATACCGTACCGATGGAGGATGCAGAGCGAAGAAGGTTGTCCTGACGTGATCACTAACCCTCCAACTGAGTGCGAGAGACATCGAGGCGTCGCTGGCGAAGCATGTTGCCATCACTGGCAAACTTTTGAAACCGATCAGTTGGCCGATCCAGATCTGTCGGTGATGCCAGTGGATCTGACCGTGGTCCTGGAGACAGCGGCCGTGCCGGCGAATTGCCCCCATTTTCGTTCGAGACAAACGCCAATTTGGCGGCTCGGTAGACGCGGAGTCGCTGCTTGCTCAGCAGCTCGGTGATCTGCAACACCAGCTAGAGTTCCGCACACACAACACGATCGTCAATGAACTCATAAGACCAGGAGACTGGGTGGATATTGGCACGCACCTCAGTTTTCTCTGCTTTGATGCCCTTCATGTGGTGCTCTTGCGTATGAAATACCACCTGGACCACATACGGCGCGGCGATGCAGATCCAGAACCGCGGTTTCTCGAGCTCTTCTTCAGCGTTGATGCGTGCCTTGGCCTTGACCGTGGCCGAGAACAAATCCCAGCCCGACCGATTTTTGCGATCGAGGCCGAGCACGTCTGTCTTGCGTCGGCGCTGACGCTCAGCCGCAAACGCCGTGAGGACACCATCGAGGTCTTGGATGAATCGTCGCGTCGCCGCTGCGTTCGTGCCGTGGTCGAGATGGACGTCGAGTGTCGTGCGTCGGTCGATTGCTTTCGAGCGGATTTCCACGGCATGCTCAAGCATGAGTCCGTTGGGGATGTAGACAAGTCCTTTGTCGTACCGCCGCACGCAAAAACTCTGGAGAAAGAGCTGCTCGACGACGCCATCGTGGCCCTGGAAACGCACGTGCGAGCCGCTTTTGACCTGCTCATCGAGTAGCGCAATGAGTCCGCCCATGGTGTTCTTAAGCTATGACACCATTTATCACGCATGTGAGAAGAAGTTTTAAAACGTAGTCTCGATCGGAAGGTACGTACCCACGTGTGTGCCCCAAACAAACCCACGAGTTCGATGACCAACACAGCGACGGTCGTGAGCTGCGACGTGTCAAAGTTGGTGATCTCGCCAATGCCGTCAAACATAAACGACGACACGACATATGCGATCAGCAGCATCTTGATGACGCCAATGCCTTCGGTGATGATCATGACGCGGTTGTAGTCGTCGTCATCTTGTGTAGCCGCGCGGTTCCAGCCCTTGGCGCGAATGATGCCCTACCTCACAGAACGACCAGTCAATGCCTGAGATTGTCTATCATATGCGCATGGACACTGGTACAAAACATACCCAAACGACGTAATTACACAAGCAGATCACAGTCCAGATGAGCGGGACGCCGAGGATCAGACGGATGAGCGACGCGATCGTCGATGCGTTCATCGACAGCAATGTCGCGAGGTCCATGACGTAGGTCGACAGCCACACAAACAGCACAAACACAACCCATGAAATCGGCAGCAGCAGCATTTTCTCAAACTCTTTAATCCAGACCAGCGCGCCCGGCACGGCGCGCTTGGCGAGCCGCAATGTAAAGCGCACGATCTCTACGCGGAAAACGTAGGACGCAACGAGCAGGGCAATGCCCAGGAACACGCGCCACTGGTCGTTGCTGGTCGAGACCGAGCTTGTGTCCTGGCTCCCGGCATCTGAGGGAGCCCCGGTCGCCGGCGCAAAGCCGCCAAGAATCGGAGGCGCCACGGCGCGTACCATGCTTGAGGTCGTTAATGAGAGAGTCTGTTATCGAGTATCAATGTTGTTGGCTGCATCTCACCGTGTTATACAATATAGCGAATATATCACCCTGTTTTAAAAATTAGGCTGCTGGTCAAATGAAAGCATAATTTGTGGAAATGGGAATTGGAGCAGGTCTTGGTGACTGGATTTGTCTGCAGGGCGAGCGAGTGCGCGTGGACAGCGCCGTGGATCCGGCGAGCGACAGGTCAAGCGCAACCTGTGGTGCTGCGGATCGCACGGTCTACACGACACGTGCTATCGCACAAGGCGATGTGCTTGTGGAGCTGCGCGACGGCGCATTCCTGAACGGATCCTCGTGGCTCACGCGTCATGTTGAGACGACGTTAGCAACGGAAACCGCTAGTCAGCTCAGAGAGAAGCTCACGACGCTGCAGCCGAGCAGTACGGTGCTGACAGCGCTCGCATTGCTGTCGGAAAAAGCGCGTGGCGCAAATGGCGCGTTTCATGGCTACATCGAGCAGCTCCCGACCAAGGTCCTGCTGCCGCTCGCGTGGAGCGCGACGGGAAAAGCGATGCTCCAGGGCACGGCAGCGTGAGGACAGTTTGATATTGGTGCGTAGTGTTGCCTAGACTAACAAAACCAGTGCGTGCCCCCTCAGGTATCCGATTATCGATGATGGACTCGTGCAGAGCGTGTTTCACCGCTTCGCCACGCCGCTCACGACTGCGTTCCCCGAGCTTTGGCCGAAAAGTGGCGTTAGTTTTGAGGATTTCTGCTGGGCTTTCTCCATCGTGTCGTCCAGGTAGGTCATTACACTGGTTTTGATAGCCGAGGGGATATTGTTATCTGACTGTTATGGGTACGTCTAGAGCATTCTCCGTCTCCGACACACGCGAGCCGACGCTGCTACCCGTCATTGACATGGCCAACCACGAGCCGTCGAATCCGGCTGCAGCAATCCGCAAGGACAGCGACAGCGGCAGCTACTCGGTGAGTAATAACAAGCAGTCTGGTCATCGATACGTAGCAGTCTTCCGTGTGGACTCGATGCTGACGGATGCCGTTGCGTATTATCCAGCTTGTTGCTCTGCGAGCCATCGACGCCGACGCACCTGTGACTATTTCCTACGGCGATCTCTCCAACGCGCAGGTGCGCTTGCCCACGATTCTCCGCTGTAAAGAACCGAATCTGATGATTTGCCATGCCCATACAGCTGCTCTGTCGCTATGGCTTCACGCTTCCCGACGTGACGCCGTTCGACACTGTGCTACTCTCGAGCACGCATGTGCGCGCTGTATTTGCGCAGCTTACGAGCGGTGGCAGCGTCGACGGCGCCCTTGCGCAGCTCGATCGGCTCGCCGAAGAAGAGGCGGTGCCAGTGGCCGCGCGTGTTGCGGCAACCGCCACGGAAGAAGAGCAAGCAGCTACAGATGGTGAGGCGCCGGCCGCCAAACGGCGTAAGCTATTTGGCGCCCGCGAGCAGGAGCCAGTGCAGGGTGACCCCGACGAGGCAGCCGTTTCATTTGCGCTGCATGGCGACGCGGCGCAAGAGTTTGGGCTCGCCGACGGCCTCATGGGCTTTGTGTTTGCCAACAACCTGCCGATGGATGCGCTCTATGAGGTGCTCTCGGTGCTACTGCAGCACAAGGACAAGCGACTCAGCGCGCACCTGGCGGGCCCCGACAGCACGGAAGAAGCGCGACTGGCGCGGGCACTGGCAGCGCGCGAGCGTGATGTCAGTCGCCGCATCCTGCTCGGTATTATGAGCCTCGAGGAGGACTCGGACGAAGAGGCCGAATACGAGGAAGTTGAAGAAGAAGAGGAGGAAGAGGAAGAAGATGAGGAGGAGGATGCATGAGATAATAGACGAGTGGGTGGAGTCAGCGCTTGCTCCATTCTCGCCAGCATCTCGTCCGGCGGAAGATTCCGTGATCCAGCGAACATGCGTCCACACATTTCCGTGCTACTGTATGGGAGCGCATTCCGCTGCGAGTGAAGTTGGTCTGGACTCTGGATCTGACTCGTGGACAAGCCGTTCCGAAGGGGATGCGAGGAAAAGCGGGTGTGTGTGCCGAACCGTTGAGAGTTGCAGTGACAAAACGTGTAGGATACACTGCTTTCTTTGAACAAAAGGTGATAGTGTGGCTCTGTCTTTCTACTGCGAATAGTGGCAAATTTTGGCATGGACACAATTCGTCAACCAATCTGATCTTGGGTGATGCCGTGATTCAAGCAATGGCCTCGAGAGTCAGCAGCTGTGGGACATTTTCACCAATCAGATCGCGAGATCAACGACCCGCCGTCACCCACTGGTCGCTCTCTCTCTCTACCGGCCATCGCGGGCGGCAGCGCAAATTGCAACGGCCGGCGTCACCTCTCAACTTCCCCTGTGCCCGAGAGCCGCTGGAAGAGAAACTGAGAAACGGCGAATCGCACGTTGCGTAGCAGACGTCGCATTCGGCCGTAGCATCCCACCCACACGTGAGAAAAGCAGTAGGAGTGCCCCACGCACCCCACCCCACCCCCTGGCGCGACAAGCAACGGAACTTGTCCCCGCTCGCCTCTGCCCAATTCTTTTGGTTCCACGCAGCGTTTGTTTTACGACCGCCCAGTAGCTCCTGTGTGTGAATAAGAGATCTATTCATTCCCGATGACGCAGCTGCACCCCCGCGCAACGAACGCGGGCGGCGCGCCGAGCAAACACGACGAGGACGACGTCCCCGCGCCGCGCGCACCGCCACCTGCGGTCATCCGTGTCGGCGACCTCTACTGGAAACAGGACGGCGTCTTCAACTGGGCGCTTGGCCAGGTCACGGCCCACGATGCCGCTGCCAACCGCGTGCAGTTTTGCCCCACGAATGAAGCCACGGGCGAGCCGCTCGCCGGCGCCGAGACCGAGACACTCGAGCTCGAAGCGCAGCCGCTGTTCGCGGCGAACCCGCTTTTTGCAACGACCGCCGACATGACGTCGCTGCGCCACCTTCACGAGGCCGCGCTCGCCAAGAACCTCGAGGACCGGTCGTCGCTCAATAATCTGCGGCCCTATACCTTCATGGCCAACGTGCTGATCGCCGTGAACCCGCTCAAGCGCCTCGAAGAGCCCGACAAAAACATGTTTGTCGCACAGTCGCTCGACCGGTGCCCACCGCACCCGTACTACATTGCCGAGAACGCCTACCGCCAGCTCTGCGCCGTGCGTGCGGTCATGCAGAATCAGTCTATTATCATTAGCGGTGAGAGTGGCTCGGGCAAGACCGAGACGTCCAAGATCATTCTCGACTTTTTGACCACGCGCGCCGTCGGCAGCGGGAGCCGCACGCCGTCGCTCGTGTCGTCCGACGACGACTTTGAACCCGAGCAGACGCCGCGCGTCGTGCCGGCGCCGCCGGGCTCGGCGACCGCGGCGCTGTCGTACCCGCAGTCGAGCGACGGCGTCAAGCTGTCGCCTGTGACACTGGGCGGCCGTCTCATGGAGACCATTCCGATCCTCGAGTCGTTTGGCAATGCCAAGACCCACCGCAACCACAACTCGAGTCGGTTTGGCAAGTACATGCGCCTCCAGTTTTCCACGAACGGCCACGAACTCACGGGCGCGTCGATCGATACGTACTTGCTCGAAAAGTCGCGGCTCGTAAACCAGCCCAAGGGCGAACGCAACTTTCACGTGTTTTACGAACTGCTCCATGCCGAAGACACTGAGTACCTCCAGAGCCGTCTCCACTTGGAACCCAAGCAGCCGGAAAAGTACGACTACCTGAACCAGTCGGGCTGCCTCACGGCTGAATTCATGGACGACTCGGCCAACTTTGGCAATTTGTGCAAGGCCCTTCAGTTTGTGGGCATCATGGACGAAGCCCAGGACGAGATCTTCCGCGTCGTCGGGGGGTTGCTGCACATGGGCAACATCCGCATCTCGGAAGAAGACACCTCCGAAGGGCCGTCGGCATGCATCGCGCTCGATGACACGGACGCGCACGCCGCGCTCGCCCACGCCGCGAACCTGCTCGGTGTCCCGGCCCAGGAGCTGAGCGAGTGCATTTTGATGAAACGCATCGTCACCACGCGCGGCTCGGCGGCGCGTCGCGGTTCGATCTACTATGCGAAAAAAGACGTGCGCACGGCCGTGTACTCGCGCGACACGATCGCCAAGACCATTTACGAGCACGTGTTCACGTGGCTCATGATCCAGTGCGCCTGCGCGCTCGACTACGACGCGGCCCGCAGCGACGTGGTGCCGTACATTGGCGTGCTCGACATTTTCGGGTT
This sequence comes from Pythium vanterpoolii, assembly GCA_023334535.1. Classification (NCBI taxonomy): domain Eukaryota; phylum Oomycota; class Peronosporomycetes; order Pythiales; family Pythiaceae; genus Pythium; species Pythium vanterpoolii. Next base: position 98,369 of record JAADVD010000019.1, on the reverse strand, counting down.
TGAGGATTTCGAGCCCAAGAACCGCAACTCGTTTGAGCAGTTGCTGATCAACTACGCGAACGAGTCGCTCCAGAGTCTCTTTAACGACTGCGTGTTTGAAGCCGAACAGGAATTGTACCGGTCGGAAAACATCCACGCGCCCACGAACCACTCGCTGTCGTTTCCGTTCCCGATCCCCGGCGTGCCACTCGTGCTCAAGGAGCTCACGGAGGAAGAAAAGCTGCTGAACGCTTCGGCTGCCCAGGACGGCGGCGAAGTGCAGTACTCGGACAACCGTGAGTGCCTCAACTTGATTGCGAGCCGTCACGGCGGTATCTTTGTCACGATCGACAATGTATCGCGGCTGCCTGGTCCGTCGGACCGCAAGCTGAACGAGCGTCTCCACACGTTGTTCAAGCGCCACGACAACTTTCCGACGCCGCACCCCAAGGACGTGCGCGATACATTTATTATCAAGCACTATGCCGGCGTCGTGCGGTACACGATCGACGGCTTTGTGGACAAGAACAACAACCTCATTTCCGACCAGTTTGAAGAGCTCATCAAGCGCTCGACGTCGCGCATCCTCCAGGACATTACGGGTCACAACCGCACCAAGTCGCAGGCCAACTTTTCGACCCAGGCCGCCAAGACCAATGCCGTTGGTGCGTTTGGTGGCTCGTCCAAAGCACGCCCAAAGGGCGGGAGCCAGTCGAACCTGTTCTCGACGCAGATGAAGGGCCTCGTGACTGAGCTCGAAGGCACGGCGTGTAACTTTGTCCGCTGCATCAAGCCCAACACGCAGATGAAAGCCGGTCTCTTTGACCGGCCGTACGTCGTCGAACAGCTGCGCTGCTCGGGTACGGTCCAGGCCTGTGAAGTGCTTCGGGTCGGGCTCCCGACGCGGATTCTGTACGCCGAAATCGTCGACGTCTACAAACCGATGTTGCCAGTCGACATGTTTCAGCGCTTTGAGTTTAACGACAAGCTGTTCACGCAAGCGATCCTCTATGTCTACGACTTTCCCACGTCGGCCTACCGCATGGGCGACACGCGGCTCTTTTTCCGCACCGGCAAGATCGATCTGCTCGACCGTTTGCTGACCCCGAGTTCAACCGAGGCCGAGTGCACGCACCTCACGTCGCGCATGCATCAGTACCTTCACAAGAAGCGCTGGATCCAAGTGGCGACCAAGATGATTGCGTTTAACGCGTTTAAACAGATCTTTTTCAAGTGCAAGTTCCGCCGCAACGCCGAGATTATCCAGTGCGCGATCCGCCAGCATCTCGCGCGCAAACGCGTGCGCCGCTTGCGCGTGCTCCACCGCATTAGCGATATGTGGACCAAGATGGCTCACAAGGCGCAGATTATGCACGCGTACCAAGACCGGCCGGACGACAAGATGGTGCTCCTCAACAAGCTCATGCCGCGCAGCTACTTGCCGCCGAACCAGCGTTGGTTGCTTAAGTGGCTCGGACCGCTGCAGCGCGTGATCTACTTGCAAAAGCTCTGGAAAAAGACCACGGCGCAGTACCTCGCCAAGCGCGGCTTTGTGTGGCTCTTTGAAAAGGTCAAGCGCCAGCGCAGCGCCGTGCGCATGCAGGCGTTGGCGCGTGTCGTCATTGCCAAGAAAAAGTTTCGCACACTCAAGCGCGCGCGCATTGCCCGCGAGCGGTGGCAACTGGCGTTCCGCAAAGTCCGCGTGTTTTGCGAGTTCCGTCGCGAGCTCCACCGCATCCACGTGCAACGCCTCGAAGCCGACAACGCCGAGCTCGCAGCTGCCGCAAACGCTGCCGAGACCAAGGCCCAGCAGGCATTGCGTGACGCCGAAGAGCTGCGCGCCAAGCTCGAAGCCATGCAGATTGCGCTCGACAAGAAGACCATCGAGGTCGCCGAGCAGGAAAAGCAGATCATGACGCTCGAGACGCGTCTCGATGCGACCCAGGATGAGTTGGTGGAAACGCGCCAGCGCGCGACCGGCGGATTCCTCGAGCGCGTCGTGCGCTTCCTCACGTGCAGCACGACCGCGACGTCGTCGCCACCGGTGGCTGCGATCCCGGTGACGCCAAAGTTTCAGCCGCAGACGCAGTTTGTCAGCGGCAAGCCGATCAAGGACACGTCAGCGCTCAAGCTCAAGGGTCTCTGGAAGATCCAGGCCGGTCCGTCCGAAGCGCGTGTGCTTTCGAGCGACACGATGCTGCAGCCGCTCAAGCTCCAAAAGTTCGAGGAATCACCGGACGACGACGACAACGAAGAAGAAGAAACGGTCTGGTGCGAAGGTTTCACACGCCGCACGAGCGACGCAGCGCTCGAAGATGCAGCGCTGCGGACGCGCGAGTCGGATCCGCTGTACACGGTAGCCAAGTTCTGCTTTTAGGCAGGCAGGTGATCCGTGCCACGTCCGTGGCGACTGACGAAACCGCCTGTGTCCCATCTCCATCTCCTCGTCTCCACTCCTCCTCGTCCCCCTCTCTTCAATAAAACCAAACAGACTCACCCCTCGATCCAACGCCCATCGACGTGATCCGTGTCACGGACGTTTCAACCGTCCGTGGCCAGTATGACGAACGCATCGGGCCGTTTCGAGGGAGCGCTTTGCCGTGGCCAATGGAAGCCACGATCAGGAAGCGACGCCTGACAAGATACACACCGACGTCCGTTGGTGTGTGCCTGTAAGGAAAGAAGGAGAGCGACAAAGAAAAAGAGGATGTTGAGATGAAAGATCAAGGATGAAGACAGAAGACAGAAGACCAAGTCGAGTTTGAACGGACGGGACCATTAAGTCGACCCAGACGCGCGGCAGTTTGGACGTGGCGACGGGCGGGAGTGAAGCGAACTGAGACAGTTGGCCGATCTCTCATCGTCCCATGAAGATCGCTGTGTGTTTTCTGGGTCTGAGTATGAACGATCGCACGCGCGCGAAACGCCATTTTCGAATCCGGTTGGTACTTTGCCGAGCCTGCCGCCATCGTCTCTCTCGCGATCCCCTCGGCTTCTGCGTCACCACTGCAGCGGATGCCATTGGGCAGCATCCGCTTCTAACATCAGTGGACGCAAGGGTCACGGGTGGAGCGAGCGGACGAGAGCGACCGGCGAGGCAGACCAAGCCGAGAGACGCAAGATGGTGTGCACGACGTCAGGGTGATCGTATGGATGTACATATTTTGCCTATCACGAAGTTGACTAATTCTAGTAGGTTAGGTAGGGTGCCTAATCTCCAAATTTCATTTTTGCCACCTATCTTACTGAGTTAATTTATCATTTGGGAATCCAAAATGCGATCCACCAGCTCGAGCGACGGCGTCGCGCTTGTCGTGACCGCGGCCGCGGCGCTCGCAGCGACGAGCGCGCTGGCGTTCACGCTCTGGAGCAAAGCGCGCGTGATGCGTGGGTCTGGCGCCTCACTGTTGCGTGGCTTCCAGCTCACGCGCGTGCTCAAGATCGCCGAGCGTGAGGTGTCCTTGCTGGGCACGTTCGCGTCGGATCCACTCGCGCGACCAGCGGTCGTGACGATCCGCAAGACGGCGTTCGACACGCGCGGGCTGGAGCCGCTCCTGCAGTCGCTGTCGCTCCACACGATCTTAGAGAACGATATTTACAGCACATACGTGGGCGACGTCTCGCGCGCCGTCACGCCGTTCAAAGTGGACGTTATCTACCCGGCGACCGACACACACGTCCGGAAACACTCGGACCAGCAGTTCCACATAGTCGTGGAGACGCGAGAGCTATACGAGCGCGTGACGCGACCGTTTATCGAGAGCGTTCCGAAGGAGAAGATCGAATGGGTCTACAACATCCTCGATCAGTACGTACATTCGCCTCATGCATTTGGCGGCACATTAATCATAGCTCCTTCATTCTTGCAGTAAGACCGAGACCGAGCGAATCGTGTTTGAAGATCTTCACGTGACCAATGGTTTTATTTTGCTGCCCGATTTCAAGTGGAGCGACACGTCCAATGTACGTCGCACACTAGATGCATTATTGAACCGTCACTAACTAACCGCACTCTATGCACTAGCGCGAGTCCATCTACTGCCTGGCGATTATTAACGACCGCTCGGTCCGGTCGCTACGGGATCTGCGTGCGGCCCACCTCCCTATGCTCAAGAACGTCCGGTGCGTTTAGCGAAAGTGAATTCTGTTGCCGCGTATCCTCACGCTCTATTGGCTTATGACCACAGTGATGCAAGTCTCCAAGCGCTCAAGCAGCACTTTGGTGTCAAGGCCAGTGCGCTGCGCGTGTACGTGCACTACCAGCCGACGTACTACCACTTCCATGTGCACTTCTCCCACGTCAAACTCACGGACGGCACGCAGACTGGCAAGGCCGTGTTGCTCGAAGACATCATCTACAACCTCTCGCGCGATGGCGCGTACTACAAGCACGCAAGTCTCACGTGCGCGATTGGCGAGATGCAGCACAAGTCACTCTATGATCGCTTTGTCGAGCACGGCGTGCTTTAATCCATTGAAGAAATGGCTACAGTTGGTCACACTGGACCCCTTCGCAGTGGTGGGCATGTGTGAGAAACATAGAGGAGGAATGGAGATGCCGTTTGGAGTATCGTACGCCGAGATAGAGGATACCTACTATCGTGTTCTATGCAAGCGGGCATGCTTCAAATCCATCGACTTTAAGCTTACTCATACTGAAGAGTATTAAAGCGGCGATGCTTCTCTTCGCAATCCATGCCATGTGCAGCGTTTTTAATGGATGAAGTTGACGAGTGACTCACGGTTATGGCCCCCAATCCTTGATCTGATTGGATGGAATCAGATCGTACCGCACCCCTCGACAGTCTTGCAAGTTTCTAAATCCACAGTGTCCCAATTTGCGACGCACAAATCTGATGTGATGGATGGACGCACAGTTCACTCAGCTGGGTTGGGTTGGTTGTTTTCCCCCTCGTCCTCTGTTCTTTTTCTCTTCAACAACCACCTTCCTGGGTTTGTAATTTACGGAAAAAGTCATGTGGACAGCCGTCACATTACCGGTACTCACTTCGCGGTGTGGTCGTTGCAGTTTGGGGGTCGGAAAATTACCGTCCGGTGTGGCTTGTGTGTGTCCAAACCACAGCGAGTCGCGCGCGCATCCAGAAGTGAGGAGTAGTAACAGCGGGCCGGCCACCCCACCACATTGAGAGCGAGAGCGAGAGAGAGCGAAAGGAGACACTATGAACATGCAGCGTTTCTCGATCGCCAACGTCATTGGAGGACGCAACGGCGTCGACGGCTTGCCCATGGAGGCGCGGCCGTCGATTGTGAGCACCATGAACCTCAACAAACAGCTTAACGATGAGGTCAACAAGAGCGACGTCCACCTCTTCTTTGGTCCGCAGCAAGCCATTTTCGACGGCAAGGACCGCACACGCGCGCTCCACGGCGAGCGCAAGATCCAGAAAAACGCCAAGAAATTCTGGTGCGTCGAATAGTGGTGGACCATCACACCAGTGAGTGGGAGGACTGACATGTATGTATCCATGTGTGCTCGCAGGTTGATGTCGGAGCCGTTGTCGTTGGACCGTGACAGTTCGTCATCGCTGAATGGTATGCCATCAGAGCCACCACCGAAGCCGACGGGCATTGCGAGCACGCTCTCGGCCGCGGGACGATTCATCGGACAAAAGGTAGGGAGAAGTCGAGGAGGTATGGATACAGTCTGGATTTGGGTACTGACGAATGGGTGTGTCGTGTGTAGGTCCATGAGACCGTGGCCCAGATGAAGCTTCCGCCGTCCCACGTCAACGAAGACTCGTTTTGCGATGGCTGTGGCATGGATCCCGTCATTGGTAACATGTACACGTGCTCGACGTGCCCCAACTATAGTCTCTGCGAGACCTGCTACCAAACCGGTCTCCACGGCTACGAAGACAGTGAGCTTCTCAAGAACGTCCGTGAAGATTTTGCATTGCGCAACATCGTGGAAAAGTGCAAGAACCGCGTACCAGAAAAGGTCTTTGAAGTGCTTATGAAAAAAGTGTGTCGCGGCCAAGTCGACAAGTTCAATTTCATGGCCAAGTGGATCAGCGACGTGGTGCTGGATCATCCGCTCAGCGAGCTCTCGGTGCGCGGCATTGAGATCCCGCACTTGGACATGGAGTCACGCACGACGCTTGTGGAGTTGCTCACGCCGGTCTTGGCCGAGCGGACTGATCTGGAAGTGTGTATGGAGTGGTTCTCACCGGTACGTTTTTTGTGGGGTATTAATCTGTTTTGTGCACTGTGAGGCTCACGGTGTTTTTATGGGTATAGGAAGCGACGAATGAGCTCGCACCGAGCGCGCTCCGTAAATTGGAGACGCTTCGCATTTGGGTCGCGACCGACAAAGATTCCAAGTCGCCGTTTGCGACCTCGAAAGACTCGACCAAGGAAGGCGACACCGAGTCGGACTTGTCGCCGTCCAGTATGAAGGACGTGCTCCACTCACCGGGCCCTGGCAGCCCGTCGTCGCAGTCGTTCTCGCCGGGTGGTCACGAGTTTATGGGCTCGCCACCGGCGTCGCCGCGGAGTCCGCCGCCCGAGAGCTTGTCGCCGCGCAGTCCTCCGAGCGCGGGTCTCTCGCCGCCACCATCGCCGCATTTTGCGGCGCTGTCGCTGGCCGACGATACGATCAAGGACCATCGCGAGTACCACTCGGACTCGGACGTGACCTCGGAGTCGAGCGTGATCGAGCCCAAGGTTGTGGACACGGGTGTGGTGTCGGAGGCTGGCTTGCGGTCGCCCGGCATTGAAATGTGATTGTACGGCTCCACACCACGCACACATGCTGTAGACAAACTTGTTAGGTGGGTATGCTAGTAGGCACCTTTTGATCTCGATTTTTCATTTTCTTTTTTTTTCGCGCGCAAGAGTTGGCATGTGAAAAACACTCAAGTAGGTAGTAGTATACGTATTGTAGGAAGTCGCTGTGATAATATGAAAAAATTCACGTTGGATTGTGTGAGAGATACCTCACTAGTATGTCGTGAAAATACGGCATCCCCTACGGACTAGAGGATCGTACTGGTTATCGGAGTGGCGGGTTTAGTTCTTGGCACGGTAGAAGGCGAGGTAGGCCATGTGCCAGTCGCCGCCGCCCTTGAGCTTGGTAATGTCTTCCGTCTTGCACGGCGATACGTCGTCGTCGTCGTAGCAGAACCAGTCGTCGCCCTTGTCCCGCACCCACGCCATGTAATGGCCCGAGTCGGCCGAACGGCCCTTGTGCGTAAGGATGGCGTACAATTCGTAGTTGCCTTGGAAATCGGCCGGCAACCCAACGCCTGGCGACTTGGCATCCACGCCCATCGACATGGCTTTGGCTGCCTCCAGCGCCGCCATGTCGTCCGCCGACAGTCCTTCCATGTCGTCGTCCTTGGCTTCCTCCTTGGCTTCCTCCGATGTCGATGGTTTCTACAAACGAGCAGACAAGTCTCACGTGAAATTCTCACTCGTAACACAGTGTGGTATGCATGACCAACGTCTTACCGCGTCCTTGAACTCGTTCAGGATCTTCTCGGCATTTCTGTACGACAAACAAACAGGCGATAATGTCAGCTCGGAAAAACACTCTAGGCTGAAGATGGAGATATAGACGACGCACTTTTCTCGCGCAACCTTCATGGTCTCCTTGAGTTCGTCCGAGCAAAACTCGTACGCATCGAGAATCTGTGGGAACGCGATCGGCTGTGAAATACATAGAACCACAGGTTAACAACTGACATTAAGTGAGTCTCCATTTCCAATGCGTACGCGAAGCATTTTGCACTTGACGCCCGTGTGGTCGCGGCTCTCGGGCGTGAGCTTCCAGTAAAAGCGCATGAACTGCACACACAAGTACTTGGGCAAACGGTTGATGCGCAAAGTCTTTTTCCACTGGGCATTGCGACCAAGCACGTCCGAGTGCTTTTCAATCGCGCCTTCGAGACCCTGTGATATCATACCCCATGCCTATCAGCCCACTACAACCCCCGTCTTTTGTGACTTTCCGGCCACGTACGATCTTGATGCCCTCAGTTACGTGGTTGGTCTCGAGCGTGATGTTGCACACGAGTTTCAGTGCCTTCTCGTGCTTGACCACCGGCGCCTCGGCATCGGTCTCCGCACACTCGAGTCTAGTAGGTAGAGTCATAAACACTTGGTTCATACGCAAATCCCACAACCAACGAATAGATAGACCACCAAACATACCGTTCGCTCATGTCGAGTCCAAAGAGGGCGTCAATCATATTGTTCGTAGGACCGAGATCGGAAATGCCTGCAGGTCGCGTGAGCGTCCGCGCGAGCGTCGACCACAGCGTCATGAGAAACTCTTCGCTGTCTTGCTGCATAAAGCCGCCGCGTGGCGACTGCTGGGCAAACTGCGGGTACACGCGGCGCAAGACCGAGACGAACAGTGCCGGCGTAATACTATCGATACTCACGTCCAACTGGCGAAACATATCGCGCAGTGCGCTGGTAAAGTTGTTGGCGAGGTCGCTCGACACGCCGCCGTTGTACTGGACAAGCGCGTCGCGGAATTCAGTGACTGGTCGGAGACACTGGAGCGTAGCGTTCATGTAGCACGTGTTCCCAAGGTTGGCTAGACCAGCCGGGTAAACCACGCCGGCTTCGGCGACCTCTTTGGAGGAGAGGTCTTCAATGAAGACAACCGCCTCTTTGGGCTTTTCGACAACATCGGCCGAGCCCATGAGCACAATATTCGAGCCGTCCACGAGTCCGTTAAGCGTCGTGAGGTCGACGTCGTCTTTGAGCATGCCTTTCCAGGCTTTGCTCATGAGCTTCTGGCGTTCCACGGGTACGAACGTGAGCGCATAGAGCTGCGCCTTGAGCGTCGCGACCGACGCGCTCTTGTCCACAGGGATGCCCTCATAGACCTGCTTGCCCCACTTGACGCTTACTTGGACACTCATGCTGCCGTCGGTCCAGGGTTCAATCGCTTAATGTAGAATTAAGCTTACGTTCCCTGTACGTGGCCTGCTTCAATCGATTCCAGGCGGCGCGATCTGGGTTCCCTCCCCTGAAACGGGTCGGGTTTCCATCAAACCCACACGGTTGCTAACCCAGATAACCATCACTCCGATAAAAAAGTATCCACTGAATTAAGTTACATCTGCGCCGGAAAATGCTCACTCGCGAATGCTACAGTGTCGGTCGTCACACGGAAGCGCGTGGTCGTGAGCCACGCGCGGTCCCGTAGACGTGCATCACCTACTTCTTGGTTCTCGTACATCTCGATCTGTGCGTGCGTGTGGTTGACCACGTGGAACAGCCCAAAGCCGTAGTTGGCTTGGCGAAACGCCGACCACGCCGGCGTCGGATGGATGTACGTCGGCGCGAGGCCTTCGCGGTTGCCACCATCGCCCAGCACCACGTACACAGCGCCGTCGGATCGCACTTGGTTGTTGTAGACGGCATACGAGCGCTCGTATGCGTGGACGTGGCCCGAGTAGACGAGGTCGACCTTGTGCTCGAAAAGCAAATCCTCCATGTTGGCCTTCATGGCGACGTGCGGTTCGTGACCTTGGTGGGCCGTGTTGCTGTTGTACCACGGACCGTGCATCATGACAACGACCCATGGCGTCAGTGTGCGGTCCACGCGATTGAGTTCTTCTTGGAACCATTGGTGCTGCGCCGACGCGGCGTTCGTTGGGACGTACGGCGTGAGGATGATGAAGTGCACAAGGCCTGAGCGGAAGGCAAAGTAGAGATTCTTCTGCTGGGCAGCATCGGTCTCGTGAAATGGCATGCGGAACCGCGTCTGATAAGCAACAAACGGGTCGACGTTCTCTTGACACGGCCGCTCTTGTTCGTGGTTGCCTGCCGAGACCATCCACGGACACGTAGACGCGAGCGGTTCGACTAGTGTGCCCCAGCGGTCCCACCGCAACTGGAGACTGTCGGCGTACGAAAGATCGCCGGCGTGGAGGATCGCAGTCATGTTAGGCTGGTTGGTCAAGTGACGGATCGTTTGCTCCGAATACTGCGTTTGCCTGATTTGAACAGCGAGAGAAGGTGAGTATTCAAAAAGGTTCAGGTCTCAGATTTGTACGCGTACCCGAGGTCCCCAATGACCGCAAACGTCGTTGGCTTTGGGTCTCCAATCGCCGATGCCGTCGTGAACGTCAAGAGGTCGCTCCATCCGCCGGTCGAATCGCCGCATTGATCTACAGTAGAGATAGAAATACATCAGTGTTGCGCGCATTCTCCATCCAGACAATCCATAACTCACAGTAGTAGGTCGTATCGGGCTCCAATACACTGCCATCGATCACAACATGGTGCATGAACGGCGACGTGTACTTGCAGAACTCATACTGCACACACGGCGCTGATGCTGTCGCCGTCCCCGAAAGCTCACTTGCGCTTTGGCCAAAGCGCACAACAGATTGCGCTGTGGACTTGGCTGTGGCCCACGAAACGGTTATCCCTACCTGCTTCGTGTCGTGTGTTACCGTGTTGTCGTAGAGCGCGAGGTGGATCTGCATCGGTCGCGTCTCATCAACATCGATCTGCTGACGCAGACTGAGGTTGGGCACGATGAGTCGGCGGTCGCCAGCCCACACAGCGCTGTAGGCTACGGCCACAAGCAGCGCGAGGGCCACGAACATTGCAACGCCGCGCATGATGGTAGACTTCCGATCGCTTCTTTCAAAGGTCCTCAGCGAAGTTTCGGCTGAGAAACTCCCGTAGCCCAGCGGACTACTGTTTTGGGTGTGCACACCAACCGTCTTTTGGGCACCTGAAACCGCATCATTGTGACGTGGCAATGATGGCACCGTGCGGACATCCTCGGCGGCCTGCATGGTGGATGAACGATGGAGAGCGTGTCGTAGGAGAGAAATGGAAAGTGGTGATGCGTTTGTGGTCGTGCAAGTGGCGTTGCTCACTTCCGTCAGTCGTTCAGAACAAGACAGGCAACGACTGGCATCTCCCACACACACACACACAGCAGACCACCACAACATTAGAGCGACGCACGGCTGGTGGGACGCACATCTGGTGCATTGCGTACCGCCATCGCTTGAGCCAATGAGCTCGGCGAATGCGTCGCAGGTGGGGGGGTTCGGTGCCCCTCGGCTGGCGAATCTTGAAGTTTGTGTGATGTGGACCACACCATTCAGGAATGGCGATCTTGTCCAGCAACCTTCACGTAACCCCCAGCCCATGTTTGTATCATGTTAGAAACTCATGTGTGACGTTTCCTCTCGTTGAAGTTGTTCTCCCACTGCCAAAATGACGGTGAAGGGGAAGAAGCAGCTTGCGCCGCCCAAGCCTCGCACGCCCGCAAAATCGGCTCGTGCCGTGGAAGAGCCGTGCGCACTGAGCGACCGCGCCAAGTGGCAACTAGCCTTCGGCTTCCGCGATGCCGTCGACTTGCCCTATATAGCGCATCCGCCGCCACAGAAGCCGCGCCTCCCTACGGCCATCGACCGCACGCAGCCATGGTATGTTTCTTAGTTTACACCGTCTGTCATTAGGTATTAACAAGGTATCGGTGGCATAGGTGCGATGTGGTGTTGCCTGAGACGGTGGACGAATTGCTAGGCAACGCGCGTGCGATAGCGTTCCTGCACGGCATCCAACAGGGCACCCAGCCAACAAAAACCAACTTTATCATCAGTGTACGTATGGAACCAGCCAACGCATTCAACCGAACATGATGCAACCCATCTTATCTGCCTATTTACGATCTGCGCAGGGGGGAGAAGGCAGTGGGAAGCGGTCGTTCTTACGGCTATTGGAGCGGACGCTGACGGAGGCGACTGCTGCAACAGATATCCCTTGTGTATACCATGCTTTCAATGCAAAGTTGCTGCCGTACGTGACGGCAACACGTCACCTCGTAATCCGTTGCCGAGGTATCTAAGTGATTTTGTATTTGGAAGCAGTGACAGGGAAATCGTTATCAAGATCGAGGACGCCATGAGAAAGATGGACAGCAAAAAAACCACTCTGTTCATCATTATCGAACACTTTGAAGTGTCTGTGACTGCCTACCCACACACAGTGGTCTGCGGGGGTTTGGTATATTGACACTTTAATTCCGTGTAACTTCCTGTAGAGTTCCTGTTGCTATTCAGCAACACCATGTGCTCCCACTGATCGCCGTGTGTAACGCCAAAAACATCTTTGCGATCCTTGTCGTCCAGCCCGACGCAAGTAAACTGCCCGACCAGCTTCGACAACGATCAGTCTTCGTACATATGACACCACTCGATGCGACGCAAGTACGCTCCAAGATTCTCCAGATTTGTGAAAACCAAAAGGTTCCAATCTACACCACTGGCTCTTGGTCGATCTTCTCTCAGTAGCTCACACGTCTGTACATGGACAGATTGGGTACCATCGAGAAGCACTTGAGGAACTCCTCCAACTCTGTCACTTTGACTTATTGGGGTGCATCGCGAAGCTGCAGCAAGTCTTTGTGTCCTACGCGTTTGTGAGCCTCGCCAATGTCCATAAGATCGCCTTGCAAAGGCGCAAGACCTCTGCTCCTACTGGAACCGCGCCAAACCCCATCGCACCGGTACCACCGCCGTTCCCACTCTCCATCATTAGTCTAAACGAGCCGTTGCGGCGGTGCAAAATGTGCACGCTAGTACCTCCGTGCTCTCACGTCACAATGCAGCATCTCTGTGATCGCCTGGAACGGATACGTCAATACTACCCTACACGAGAGGACGAGATGCCGCCCAAATCAGTGTGTCCGTCTTTCTGTCAACGAGGCATCTGCGCCAACACCCAGGCGATTGGTCGCTGTCGGTACGCCCATCCGAATGGACTGCATAAGATCGACACGAGCGCAATCGTGAAACGCTGTGGACTCCACACGCTCCCGTTACCGTGTCTCCACTGCGACCACATCCAGCAGGCCAAGTACGAGTTGCGGGAACAGGAAATTGCTGTCACACGCATCCAAAAGGAACTATCGATTGCGAAGAAGCTACTGCTCGAGAAAGAAACGGAGCGCTACATGTTTGTCCGCGAACACACAAAGACAGTGAAATGGGGTGCTGCGCGACGCGACTACGAAGACAAACTCGCTCAGCTGGATGCCAAAATCCAAACTGTCCAGTCGTCGGTTGACGAGCACCAACAAGAGCTGCAGGAGCGTCATAAGCATATCCAGCGCCTAGGCAACAATGTCTCTCGAGGCTACAGCAAAGGGTTGGGCCGAGGCAGCGCTCGGCAACAACCGGATATTAAATCTGCTTAGCTGGCGTAAATGCAATCTGCGAACGCTGCTGCTGCAGTGCGAGGCGTGCGTCCTGGCGCTTTTTCTGTTCAATCGCGATCTTGTCGGTATACTCGTGGAGCGGCAGTCCGTACGGATCAAAGACCGAGCGGTCAAAGTTGGAGTGAAGCTCGTCGATGCCAAAATATTCAACGACCTTGTTGAGAATGTACGGGTTCGCCACCTCCTTCTTGGTCTGCAAATTTTGCTGGAACGATATGGCATTGGGTGCTTGCTGGAGTTCTAGAAAACGCGCTATTCTTGCCTGCACCTGCGGGTCGGCGGTTCCAGGCGGTTCCGCAGGCAGCCCGTCAATCACAATCGCGCCAGTGGTCGCCGGCTCGTCACGTGATTCCGTTTGACGCGGTTGCTCTGGTGGTGCAGGGACAGCGCGCGCACTGCTTTCCTCATCGCTAGACGACGACGCGTACTCGACCCCCAGTGCATTCATTGGCGTAGGGTGTAGAATTATGAACGGCGTGCTCAATCCGATCGAGCGGCTCCAAGAGCAGCGCGCGCAACGGCTGTTGGTGCTACTTCAGGACGACTTGCTCACGCAGATGCGACAGGAAGACGAAGACGCCGGGCTCAGGGGCGAGCGTCGTCACCGCGTGGCGCGCAGTGCGCAGCAGAAGCTTCAGCAGAAGATCGCGCGACTTGCAGAGCCGGCGATGCGCGAGCGAGTCTGGAATCGCGTGGATGTACCGACGTTTCAGGTAAGTTGCCTAATGAATATGATTCCCACTAAGTTAACTATCGGTTCACCCGTGATCTTGAAAGGATGTGCCTGTAAATGATCTCCCCAAGACCCGCGCGTTTTGGGAGACCGTGGACGTGACGCGCTGGACGCGGCAGCAACTGGATGTCGCGTGCGAGCTGCTGGATCTGCCGGGCTGTGGCAAGAAGGCGGAGCTCGTGGCGCGGCTGCAGGACTGGGTACACGCGCCGGCGATCCGCGCGGCGCAAGACGAAGCCGCGCGTCAGGAGCGCGAGCGCGAGCGCGTGCTCGCTGCCGGCCGTGTGTTTGCGTGGGGTCACAATTTCCACGGTGAGCTTGGGCTCGGCGATCGCCGCGAACGCCGTGCGCCTACGGAAATTGAGCGGTTCCGCGGCGAAGCGATCGCGCGCGTGGTCGCTGGTTTCGATGCCGATTTTGCGTTTGCACTCGCGGCCGATGGACGCGTGTTTGCGTGGGGCGGTGGGGGTCGTGCACTTACCGATACTGTCGGAATGTCTCCGTCTCGAGCGTCTCCCGAATCCAGCAAAAAGGAAATTACTGGTATAAAAAAAGAAGCACCACAGCATTCGCCCGGACTGCTGTCCAGCAAGACCGCGTCTTCCCCAGTTGCCGATGCGAGTATTGACATGGCTGTCGCGTGCTTCTTACTACCGAGAGAAATACCGCAACTCAGTGCTCACCGCATCGCCTCCATTGCATGCGCGCGTAGTGACGGCCACGTGGCATTCACGACATCTCCGAACGGCGCGTGCTTTGCGTGGGGCCGCGGCGATCACGGCGAGCTCGGCATCCGTGTGGGCGATGCCGCAGCCGAAGCCCTTGCTGCTGATAGGTTACCCGTTCCTGTAACGACATTCAATACGCTATCAACGACGCGTATCGTTCAAGTGAGCGTCGGCAATTGCCACAGCGCAGCCGTGACGAACGACGGCGACCTGTTCACGTGGGGCGGTTGTTGGAGTGGACAGCTGGGACTTGGTGTGGCACGCCGTAAGGGTGTCCGCGATGCTCGTCAGCAGCTCTTCTTTCCGACACCGACACCGGTCGAGGCGTTCGCGCAGACGCGCATCCGCAAAGTCTCGTGCGGCGCCGTCCACACGGCCGTGATCTCGACGGACGGTCAACTCTTCACCTTTGGATGCAGCGACGGCGGTCGCCTAGGTCATGGTACTATGACGACCACAAAAGACGGCGACACGATCGACATCCTCCATCCGGAAGTAGTCAAGGCACTGGTGAAGGACGTTGTGGTCGACGTTGTGTGCAGCAACTGGCACTCGCTGTGTCTCGTGCGGTCACGAGGAGACGCATATCCGGCTGGCGAAGGCTATGTGTACGCGTTTGGCCACGGCATCCACGGCCAGCTCGGGCTGGGGAAGCAAAAGATCGCGTCCATTCCGAGTGAGTCCAAACCGGTCTTTCGTAGATGAAGACGATTCACTGATACGTTTCGTGTGTGGGATCCAACAGCTCGCCTGTCCGAGTTTGTGCACCGCAAGCTTCGGTGCCGGGATATCGCTGCCTCGTCGCACCACTCGTGTGCACTGAGTGCCGACGGAAAGCTCTTTACGTGGGGACAGAATGCTTCGGGGTGTTTAGGTCGCGAGACTCCGGACGGCGCTGTGGACGCGTGCGAACCGGACCTGGTCGCCGATTTTAGTGGTTTTGGCGTCGGCCCCATTGTCTCGATCGCATGCGGCCACCGCTTCACACTGGTCGCGACGGGGCCGTGGGAGCCACTCGAGTCGGCGTCAACGTTTGAGCTCAACGAGCGACTGAACCGACATGGCCGAGTCCCCATCGCCAACCATACCACCAAGAGTCCTCTCAAATACTGAGAGCCGTCACCGAGTAATTAGAGAACGAAAGCCGGAGGTCATAGGGTATACACGACACCTGTATTGTGTGTGTTGTTTAGAGGAACAAGGTCGAGCTTTCTACCAGTCAAAAACCCTTTTTGAATCGACTGTCACGCCATCTATCTGCTGCCCACTCTCTAGAACGTGATGGACGAGCGCAGCGGACCCTTCTCACACAGCGTCGCGTCCTTCTGCTGCTGGACGTACCAGTCGAGCGCCGCGTCAATACGCACGGCCTCGGCTTCGCTCTTAATCACCTTGGTGCGGACGCCGGGGATGACCGAGAATTCCGTGTTGTACAAAAAGTTGTTGGTCGCGAGCTTCAAGACTTCGTCGTCCTGCACGGGGCCCGTGCGCGTCGGGTGGTCCATCCACTCGAGGCTCGTGAGCGTGCCGGCGCCCACGCCCGTGCACTTGAACGCCCACTTGACGCCCGCCGGGTGGGCGTAAAAGCCGTTGAGAATCACAACGCCGGCGCCACAGCTCGCGAGGTTTTCCTTGGTGATAAACTTTTTAAGCGAGGCCCCGTCGGTCTCGGTGATCATGATCGTGTTACCAAACGGCGACCACGCCACGACTTGGCCGAGCGTGAGCGGGCCGGCCGGGTACACCTTGTCGGTGCGCATGCCGCCGCCGTTGGCGATCGACACGTCCGCCGAGCCCTCGCCGTAAAACTTGAGCTGCGCGTCGGCGAAAATGTGCGCGATCGGCGCGTCCATGGCTCGCACGACCTTGTTCTGGACATCAAGCGGCTCGCAAAGCGTGCCGACCACGCGCTCAAAGAGCTTACCAATGGCGGTCGCGTACTCTTGGATCTTGGCGTCCAGTGCCTTGTCACTCGGCATCTCTTCGGTGATCGGCACGGCCGTGTGGGTCATGCGGACCGTCGCCGGGTTCGCTCCGTCCTTGGCAAAGTACTCAATGTGCGATTTCCAAATCGACCGGAAATCAAAGTCGGCTTTGAGGTACGGGGTCCCAAAGTTAGTCTGGAGCATCGATGCGTGGTCGTGGCCGCCATAGATGACGCTGATGCCCGCGACTTCTTTCGAGAGGCGGTTGTCGTCGGCCAAGTCTTGGTGGGTCAATGCAATGATCATGTCGACTTTCATGGCCTGGAGCTTGGCGACCTGGGCCTTGGCGGCTTCGATCGGGTCGGTCCAGTAGAGTCCTTTGCTTGAGTCCTTCATGTCGTACATGACCCCAAACAGCCCAATCTTGATGGTGCCAAACGTCGGGTGGCTAAACTCCTTGACCGCACGCGCTTTCGTGCCGCGCAGCAACGTGCCCGTGGCAATCTCGTAGCAGTTGGCATTAAGCCACGGAAACTTGACGGCGTTCGAGACGTTCATGAAGCCCTCAATCCCAAAGTCAAATTCGTGGTTCCCGAGCGACGCAAAGTCGACGCCAATGGCGTTGTGGGCGTCGGTCATTTGCATGCCCTTGAGCTGCGACGACCAGAGCGACGGTGACATGGTGTCGCCAGCGAACAGCACGAGGCTGTTGGGGTTCTTGTCGCGCATGGCCTTGGCGACCGGTACGACGCGCGACGGGCCGCCAATGTTGAAGCCGTTCACGGCGTCCTGGGTCATTTCATACACATCGTTGTACGCGATAATGTCGATCGTCGCGGTGACGTTGCGCGCGGCGTCGGCGGTGCTAACAAAGACCGCGACGACGGCGACCGCGAGCGAGGCAAAGATCTTCATCACGTTAGAGATAGTCGAAGAAGGCGAGCAGTTGCGGAATGAGGCTGGAGACAATACTGCCGATGTTGGTGCTGCCCAGTGGTGCTACGATGTGGTGTAGGGCAGTGCAGTGCAGTCGTCTGGTCGGGTCGGGTCGCTCCCTTTCTCTCCTCTCTCTCTCTTACCCACATCAGGCGATGGACGAATCCGCGAAACTGTGTGTTCAGACGCGCTCGGATTCGTAGTGGTACAAAGGAGACCTTACCATGTGTCACGGCCCAGCTGGTGACCTCAAGTCTCACTCTTTTGATTGATGGAGTGATTTTCGAGTAAGGTTTCCGCAGAAACAGTACATTCCGGTAGAGTCAGAAGAAAAATTGACAATATGTGAGCATTAAAGCAAAACCGAATGAAAAAGTGAGCAAGACGAACGGAAACGGGTGTACTGTATTGTCCATTCGCGAGAAGTAAAAGCTAGGGAATGCAGCACAAAACGTCCGTGAGCCATGACGGAGCCTGTGACTGCTTAACATTCAATACCGGAGAAGACCGGCGGGTCTTACGGGGTGCAGATAGACGCCATTAGTGGTGGAGCTTCTTCCTTCATTAATGAGGCCATGCTCGGGTACTCACATGTTGGCAATTGTTCTGAATCGTTGCGGCACACTTGAATGCAAAGACAATGGTGCATCTCTCTTACTTCATTCTCTCAACCGGTGGTGGCTGGTGAGGCGTCACAAATGGCGACTGCTGATTGATTCAGCCCAGAACCGGACCACAAGATACAGGTAACGTTACGACTGTTTATAGACTCTCATTTTGGTGGTGCTGCTGGCCCAGCAGTCCAGCAGGCGCCTAAACGCAACAGCGATCATCATCATCAACTGCTGTTGGTCTGATAAGGAGGTATAGCCGTTAATACCACATTTCACAAGGTCCCTGGCGGATCCAATGAAGTTGCCGGCGACGTTCGTGTTGATGTTCCATCGTGATAGGATGTTTCATCTTGCGTCCTCCAACGGGACGCACTGTCAGAGAGTCACCGTGGGGGACGAAAGTGAGACTCAATAACAGACAGGAGTGTCACGTGTGCCCGCACCATTCCGAACCCACACGGTGCATTCACGACACCTTCCACGAGCTAAGGGCTAGGGGAGACAGCTTTCTCAGATTTTCTGGTCTCACTCACCTATACCAGTGAGCCAAGGTTCTCAGAAATGTGAGCTCTCCCGCGTTAAGTACGAAATGGGAGCCGAGAATCAGACTCCCGCTCTCGCTGGGCTCGTCGCAAGCGTGACTAAGAGATTCGTTTTGCTCGATGAGCTCAGTCGAACGAATGTGAATGGCGGTCAAAGTATCGAGTTCTAACCGGTTCTATCCGAGACTGGTCTCTTTTCGGTAATATACGATACGAGTAGTATCGTATTCTGTGGAATATTGGTGTTCAAGTGTGCGGCCTGGTTGCTTCAAGCAGATCCTCTCGTTGGTGAATCACATGCTCCGTGCACGTCGCTTCTCGCAGCTCGCGTTCCAGGCGCCGCCTGTGACCGCACCGCGTCGCGTTGTCGTCACAGGTCTTGGCGCTGTCACGCCTTTTGGTGTCGGCGTGCAGCGCGCATGGGACGCGCTGCTGGATTCGCAGTGCGCCATCACGGTATATCGGTTTTTCGCGCACGCTATCCTGTCACATTGGTTCTCATAGACTTACTTGCATTGGATAGACAATCGATAGCTTCGATACGACCGGCTTGGCGTGCACGATCGCAGCGCAAGTACCGCGCGGGACCGATACGCCGCACGCATTCCGCGCCAAGGATTGGATCAATCCCAAAAACGCCCGCAGCCAGGAGGTCGACTTTATTGCATTTGCGCTCGCAGCCGGTGCGTCGCTATAACCAACAGAATTTGAATTTATAGCTGACGTGGTGGGTTGGCATGCGATGGAGGAGATTAGCAAACGAGGCGATTGCAGACTCGGGGTGGACACCACAGTCGGACGAAGAGCGCGAGCGAGCGGTGGGTTATACTATGTCTCCCACGCACATCAAATGTTGCTGATTGAGTTGTGGTGCCTTTAGGGCGTTGCAGTGGGTGCTGGCATTGGCAACATTCAAGAGATTGTGGACGTCGGGGCGCTCGTGCGAGAACAGGTACATGCCATACACTGCATCAGGACAGTCCAAGACCCACTGACTCGAGATCCTCGCTTCCTGTAGAAATACCGCCGTGTATCGCCGTTTTTCATTCCGCGCGTGCTCATTAACCTTGCAGCCGGCCACATCAGCATTGAGCACGGGCTCAAGGGACCCAACCACTCGTGTGTGACCGCGTGCGCCACGGGCTCGAACAGTATTGGCGATGCGTTCCGGTTCATTCGCCACGGCGACGCCGACGTCATGGTCGCCGGTGGCACCGAGTCGGTGATTAATCCCATTTCGATCTGCGGCTTCTTGCGCTCGCAAGCATTGGCAACCAAGGTACTGTACACTTCTTTGCCATAGCCTAGAGTCTCTTGTATGGAATGCTAAAGAGGGTCTGGAATGCAGTTTAACGACTGTCCCGAGGAAGCTTCACGACCGTTCGATGCCCATCGAGACGGCTTTGTCATGGGCGAAGGTGCTGGCGTCGTCGTGCTGGAAGAATACGAACACGCCAAGAATCGTGGAGCTCGCATCTACGCCGAAGTGCGTGGCTACGGTCTCAGCGGCGACAGCCACCACATGACGGCGCCAGCAGAAAGCGGCGATGGCGCGAGAAGGTGCGGAGCATGTGTGTGTACGAATGATGAGATTTGATTAATGATTCTCTATTCGATACTGTAAAGAGCGATGCAGTCAGCAATGGCTCAGTCCGGCTTGGCGTTGAGCGACATTGGCTACATTAATGCCCATGCAACGTCGACTCCACTCGGCGATCGAGCCGAGAATGCGGCGATCAAGGAGCTGTTTGCCAGCCACGCCGACAATCTCGCCGTGTCCTCAACCAAGGTGAGTAGAGGATAACTCACTGCAGAATCAGCTTTGTGAGACTGAAGGCTGGTTTGTGCTGCTACTAGGGTGCCGTGGGCCACTTGCTGGGTGCCGCAGGCGCGGTGGAAGCCATTTTTGCGATCAAGGCGCTTCACCATGTACGTCTTTGCGTGATACGTCGTCGTGTTTAGTAGCCCTCACGAATACTCCTTCAACGTAGAATCTTATGCCACCGACGCTCAACCTCAAGGAACAGACCGAAGAATTCACGCTCAATTATGTACCGAATTCTCCGCAAGAGAAAGTGCTCAAGGCCGTGTTGTCGAACTCGTTCGGCTTTGGTGGCACAAACTCGAGTCTATGCTTCTCCAAGTAGGCCACGTTACAGGGCACTTCCGGGTGGCTTGATAATCGAACATGGAGGAATGACCCGGTCTACTTAGCCTAGAACTTCGTCGAGTCGAGTTGAATGATTGGAGGGTCGTTGACTTCTCTTGTCGGGCTTTGCAAAGCTCTTGCCGTCCACGCGTCCGTGATACTGCGTCATCCCCAGAAAATCTGCTTGGCGGTACTCTTCGAGCTTCTTCCTGCATATCTACATCACGAGCAACGGTTAGAACCTGAAAGACCACAAGCGCAGAATACACGGCTGATTTCGTACGGTCGCATCTCGTTCAAAGCGAGTTTTTTCGAGTGTGCTCCGTTCGATTGTTGCACGTAAGTCGCGTTCTTGCCGGAAAAATTGCTGCTGCTTCGAAAGCGCAATGGTGAGTTGCGCACTGAGCTCCGAGACCTTCCGATCGCTATCATCACAAGCGTGCTCCCGTTCAACAAGCGCCTCTCGTGTGTCAGTGAGCTCACGAGTCAATTGCTGAGTTTGAAGCACCATGACACTGTGCCGGGAGTCAGCTTCTTGGCGTGCTCGCTCGACTCGAGCCTTTTCCTCCTTGAGCGAGACAAGTCGTGCCTTGAGTGTTTCCACTTCAGCTATGAGGCGCACCTCTGACCTCTCGCGTTCATTCTTAACACTTTCCACAGCCTTTGTGAGATCCGTTTGAGAAACTGAAAGTCGATACTCCAAGTCAGCAGCTCGAGCCTTCAGTTCTCGATTTTCTTTGTGGACCGATTCAAAATCGCTTGAGAACCTGTTTGCACAGTCTGCCTTGACCTTGTTCAGTTGTTCGTTCAGTAGCTGCGCCTTGCGATTCTTTTCTTCGTTTTCTTCTCGCAGTTCGCGTGCCTCGCCTCGACGGATTTCGAGCTCCCTCTCCAGCGACGCAATGCGATCCTACATGAATCGATTATTTAGCAGGTGAGAACTTGGACGAGTTCGTAAGCTCTGCTTCCACCTGGTGAGAGCACTTACGGTGAGATCCTGCGTGCGTTCTCGAAAACCATTCCGCATCTTTGCAAGCTCCTCTTCTTTTGCTCGCAATGACAACACCGCTTCGTTTTCTGTCCTACCAGCCTGAACACACACCATGAGCAATTGCATCCTCAACAAGCTTGAGTCGTGGAGAAAACACTGGCCTCACCATGTCTTTTGCCTCCTCAGCCGTTGCAGCTCTCTCAACGACACTCTTAAGTTTTCTCTGAAAATAAAGCAGATCAGTTGGAACAAACATTGTGTTAGACCAACCAACACCAGTATGATATCTTTCATGAATTTCGTGGCCCACCTCGTACATGTCTAATGTTTCCTTCATTCGCCGAGCAGAGTCAACGAGCGTCTTCTCCGTTTCCCGCTGATTCCGCGCAGATACTTCCTAGTTAGCACAGTAGCAATTCGTGTCAGCAATGCTAGCCACCTACCGTAGCAAAACCATATCGAGTCGCTTACCACTTTGACTTTTAGCTGAGCAAGCTCCGTGGAGATATCACGAAGTTCAGTCTCTCGGCTCTTCAGCTCCTGATCGTGTCGTCGCGTTAACTGGCCCAATGCGTCTTCGTGTGATTTCATGTGCTCATCCGTGAGAGACCGAATCCGTTCGAGAAGTCGTGCAATTTCCCGCCTTGCTTGACCTTCTCGGGTCGAAATCTGCATCATTGGAGTACATAGATCAGCAAAGTGACACCAGGCCATTTGTGAATCCCGGGGGAGAGAACTGGAGGCTTACTTGCTCCTTGTCGATAGTGATCTCATCAACTTTTTCCTTGCACTGTAATTCGAGCTATGATGAATCAGACACAGTTGGGTACCATGAAGCAACTCCGCGAAGACAACCGGCCAGACAAATTACCTCAGCCACTGCGTCTTCACGAGCACAATACTGTGTCAATTGCTTCTCCATGCTGGTCATGACTTGCAACATTCCTTCGCAGTCCTGCCGTACACATTCGAGTTCGGCTGTAGTTGTTCGGACTTTATCTTCCAGTGCCTCAGCTCTCTTATCTCGGTCTTCCACAGCGCTGTTAAGCTCGCGCAGTCTGGCGCAGACATTTTGATACCTCGCCGCAAAGCTCTCATCCTTCCTCTCAGCATTTTTCTTTACGTTCTCGAGCAGGTTTTCATAGTCGAAGAGCTGACTCTGCAGTGTCTTCTCTTCGGATCTGAGTGTATCTAGCTTCTTTATGGCAGCCTCTTTTTCGCTCTCCAATTGCGCCATGCGAGCTGCGTAGTGTTGCAGCTGCTGTTCGCACCGATTCTTCTCGTCGTTAACCGCACTACAGGCGTCCCGCAACTCCTGAAGTGCAAGTGTCGCCTGGTTGAAGTTCTGACCCATCACCGCGATCTGTTGATCGCGGTCTCCAAGTTCTTTCTTGAGACCGTTTAGCTCGTCGTCTTGTAGTGACACTTGTTCCATCAGCATGTTATTTTCCTGCGAAGTACCGATCATCGTCTGTCAAACTGGAAGTGCATCATGAACGACTCGCTCCTGTACGCACCGACATGAGAACATCAATGCGTTCGCTCAAATCCCCGAGGTATTCTCCACCGTTGTCATTCATAAAATCTTCATCATGCAGCCGCATACCATTCGTTTCCTTTGGCTCGTGCTGCATCCGAAGCACCATCTTCTCTGCGGCAGCTTCAAGTTCTCTAGTGATTTGCGTACAATTACAGTGTCAGACTCTCGTTGTCTGGTGATCTCGACCAGAGAGAGAACACTCACTGACGTAGCGACGTGTTGCTCTGCGTGAGACTCTCGGCGTGACGAGCCAGGCGATCCATCGCTTGCTTGCTCTCGCAGACGCTTTGCTCCTGCGCATTACCAACAGAGTCCATTTTGGTCCGTAGTCTTACACTCGCCCAGCTTTTCTCACTCACCAGTTCGTAGATTTTGACGTCGTACGCCTGCAGCAGCGGATGGATGACTTCGCGCGCAGCCATCCACGGCGGCAGTCGCTTCTCTGCAACATCTGCGTCTCGATCTTTGTCAGCGTCGCCCACGGCCACAGCCGGATCGGTGATCGCTTTTAGTTTGTCAAGCTCGCCGTGCTTGTGGAGCAGGAGTCGTAACTGCACGAGCAAGCGCTCGGCGTACTTGGTCAGGAATGTCTTCTCTTCTTGTAGTTGAGTGATTTGTATGTGACACGCAGCCGATTGTGCGCAGTGACCTGTTGGCAGCAACACCGGGGGCGTCGAGAACCGTGCGGCCGTTTCCGCACATGTTGAAGTTGGCGTCCACGTTGAGCGCTCGAGTGGGTCGTCTCGAGCAACTCCAGACACCGGTGGCGCAGCAGTCGATGGCGCTAAAGTCGTACGAAGAGCTGGGGGAAACACACGCGCAGTTTGTTCGGCCAGGCGCCGCGTTCGCACAGCCTGTGGGCCTCCCGTTGCCTCCATTTTCGCTGTGCACTTCAAGTTCACTTTCGCCGCGACGGTTCAGTCGGCGGGAAAAAACGCTGGCGAAATGCAGTAACGAGGTTTTTCCTAAAAGAGCGGGAAGAATCCGACTCTTGATGAGGTTTAACCTTTCGCGATGAAAACGGTATTTTTCTTACGACAGTGGATTTGTCCCGTTTTGACGGAATATACTGAATCAGCGTACAAATCGAGTATAAACCTCGCTGAGATCATGTATTCATGCTCCGACCAGGCTGTGACACTCCGAGGTTTTAGTGAGCTTGTTTGTGGCGGCACAGTCACTCTTTCGGCTTGGCACAGCGACAACCGGCGCCACCTCATACGCACGAGGAAAGGAAAGAAGGGATTTCCGCAGCCGTGCGCGACGCTCTCTACGCGCACAATGAGCGACGACGCAGCATCGAGCACTGCGACACTCCACGCAGAGGTCGCCGCCAAACTCAAGCGCGCTGGAAGCCTCACAATCGGCGTCAATGGAGATGCAGTAGGTCCCAGCAACAAACGCCCGAACCGCGGCAACATTACTGCGAACAGCACCACCAAGCCTACCGCCTCCGTCTCGACTTCGGGCACTGGTAGCGCTAGTGGGAGTAGCAGTGGAAGTAGCCTCGCGCTATCGACGGGCAATACGACTGGTGGTGCACGCAAGCTGCTGCATTGGACGTCAGACCAGTGGAAGGCCTTTGAGGCTGCACCTTTGGTTGGCAAGGTGATCGCGCCAGCCAAAATACTACCCATTCGCGCGCCGCTGTCGTCCATGTGAGTATCAAAGACAGTAGCAACTGATGATGGTGATGGAGCGACTAAACATGTGGTGGTATGACAGCTATGAGATCCACTACGCCGACGAGAGGGCGTCGTACGCGCCGTCTGCACTGATGGAGAAACTGCTCGCAGCGTCCCGGGGCGGTCCCGTGACAAACGTCGGACTAGTCATTGACGCGTCTGGCTCCGATTACTTCCTGCACGACGTCAAGTACGTTATGTATCGTCTCCTGAGATGGCTACACTCGGACTCACTCGACTGGCTGATTCTTCAACAGGGAATGGGACGACTGGGATGTTCAGTTTGTCAAACTGCGCGTGGCGTTTCCTAGCGAAGACGCAAGTGATGAAGCTGATCGCAAGAAGGCTGAAGATGCGATGGTGGTGCAGTTTTTCGAGCAGGTGGAGAAGCACAAGAAGAGCGACATCAAGGATATGGACATTGCGGTGTTCGGAGCCGGCAGCAGCAGCTACAACTTTGTGGGCTTCCTTGTCGTCTCGTACCTCGTCGAATACTGCGACCTCAGTTTGGACGCCGCGCTTAAGGAGTACGCTGGATCCGTCGCACCTGGTGTGTATGATCGGTACTATCTCGAACGTCTGTACCGGAAGTACTTCAGCACACTACCGTCCATGGCCTCGACTGTCAAGTGTCCAGCTGCGCCAAAGTGGGACTCTGCAAACCAGGGAGAAAACGATGCCAGTGCGAAGATCGGCTCGTCGATCCTTACTGAGGAGGATCAGCAGCAAAAGTTTGTGCGGAAGACTAAATCACGCGCTCCCTTGTTGACTCCCACTGGTGCCAGTAGCGCTCCAATTCTGATGCCAACAGGAACGAGCAGCTCGTCGACATCTTTAGCACCTACATACAAGCCTCCGATGTATATTCCACCCGTTCGCGAAGATGATAATTCGCGATCAGCAAAGCGGCGCAAGATTCGTTCGTGGGAAGACGACGTCGAGCCGCTGGAATATGGAGAGGCACTGGACGCCTCGTCCGAAGAGCATGCGAGCGTGTTAAGCGCACTCGAAAAGCTGACGACCCACGAAGGTTTTCCTGGTTGTGAAGTGCGTTTTCATCGGCAATGCTTGGTGGGCACGACGAAATATTCTCTGACTGCTGTTTTATCTTCACCATCAGACCATTCCGTTGACAGGGACACATATTGCTGCGGATGGATACAAGAAACGGGGTTGCCTGACCAGTGCGTACTTCGTGACGTGGCGAGCGAGAGGGTACGCTTCTTTGCTCAGTGTATCGTATGATGGTGTTTCAGTTCTCACAAGCCTGTTTTCGTAGCCGCCGCTGTATGATTTTCATCGCGGACACAGGCACATACGTTGTCTCGAGAAACACGACTTTCACCAAAGTGAACATGAAATTCCCACGTCGACGCGCACTGGTGCGTGTCCCCAAAGCCTCGAAAGTTATTGTTGTCCTCGAGTTAATTGACATTTTTATGAATATGTAGAACGAGAGTCACGTTAACACACTGATCGATGGTATCATCGTCGAGGACCAAGACCATGACGTCAAGTTGGCGCGGTTCCTTGCGTTCGACATCGCGTTCGTAGATGGTACGCCTATTTGGCAGAAGAAACTCGAGAAACGATTGCAGTGCCTTCAGAATGAGATCATCCTCCCTCGCAAGAATGTACGCTAGTATCCACTAAAATGCTCGCTGAGAACGTGCGCGGTGGTATCTGACAACGGTATGGACACTGAAACTAGGACCAAACTTTTGACTACGCGACGGAACCGTTCCGAGTCCGCATGAAAGATCATTTTAAGCTATCGAAGACCGAGTATCTGCTGACAAAGTTTGTGAAGGACGTTACGCATGAGGTCGACGGCGTGATCTTTACACCCCTTGAGGCGCCATACAATCTCGGCGGATTCGAATCGGACGATCCGATCTTCAAGTTTGTCGCAAGTGAAGGCAGCGGCATTCCCGGCCTTGATGGGTCCATCAGTCAGCGGCGGTTGTTGCAGTACATCCAATCCATCCCTCCAAAGTGACGACTGTGACTCACACAGTACTAGCGAGCCTCTCGCGGACTAGTGAGTATTTTTTGGGAGACGAGCAAGGCGTGTCGCCACTATGAGGTAGAATGTTGGGAAGGCTATTGGCGAAATGTACTTACAGTGTTTCGTGTCGAAGCTATCATTTGCGTCTGGTGAGAGTCTCACAAGGACTTTTGACGGTTTGAGTCGGCTCGGTAATTTTTCCTGCCATATCGAGGTTTCCGCTTTGGTGAGCTTGGCCCGGACGATGAGTTATTCGGCGCGCGAGGCGACCTCGGGCTTCCATTCGCGTCTCCATCGTCATCGAAGGCTTCGCTACTTTCCTGAGAGACTGCAGAGACGGAGCGATGGCTGCGGTGGTGCTTGTGCTCTGCCTTTCGGTTTGGCGAACGGCTAGCCTCCAATAACGTCGCCGACTTGCGGTCTTCGTCTTCATTGCCTCTGCTCAAGTGGAAACGCGGGGACCTCACTGGGGATGACTCTCCCTTTCTTCCTCGCTCGGGCGATGCCATCTCCCAGCTCTCATCGGAATTCGGGCTGTTATCCTCGTGCTCCTCGCCCCAGGTTTTATGCGGTGAAGGGAGTGGCGAGTTGTCCATCGCTCGCAAGCCACGCTTGGGGGGTCTCGATTCGACTCGCCGACGAGACGGTGAACTGGAAGCCTCCGATTTACGACTAGTACTCTTCACCGGGTCGGCATGGCGAGGTGATCGCATTGCCATGACTTTCCGCACTGTGATGCCCTCGTCCAGCATCGCCGTGGCGTCGTGCGCCGATAAGAGTGGCACTTTGTCATGCTCAAACCACCCGTCCTTCTCCTGTTGAACGGTCGATGCGTCGGACATTCGGGTCGTGGAGGCTTTACCGTCACCCCAGCAGCAACCACAGCATGTTTGCACACACTGGCTCGCTGCAGCTCCCATTGCAGTCTCTGCCAACGCACCAAGATTCAGTCACCGGCCTTTGGTATCCGGAGTTGTCTGTTCGACTGATCTATTTCTCCGGTCATTAGGAGATCGACTGATGGCGATGCGACCTTTCATGTCCGGCGCCGCGACTTGTCAAGGTTTGGCGCCAAGCGCTGAAGAGTCCGCTAAAACGCCGGCTCTTGACCCGGTGCGCACAGCACGACGCATTCGGTCTCTTTCAGCTCATTGTACTTAACGACGAGTCGCGGGTTCGTTGGGTCCAGCAGCTTGGCGGATTCGAAATCAGCAGCTGCATCTTTCAATCGACCGAGTGATTTAAACGCAAAGCCGCGTCGAAAGTACGCGTGCGCATTGTTTGGATTGTGGGCAATCACAAAACCAAAATCTTCCGCGCTCTCCTCGTAGTAACGTTCCATCTGAAGCGCCTTGGCGCGTTCGTGTACGTACTGAATGGTCTCCGCCGAAGCCATTGCAGCTTTATCGGCGTTCTCAGCCGTCACGATGGTCGCCTCGTCCACAGCGGACGTGAAGTGCTCGATGGCCTGGATAAATCGGCCTTCCAGCGCATGCGCGACGCCGATGCGGAAGTGTCTACAAAGTCAAAGCATGTACTCATGCATCAGATTCTCACTCAAGGCAGCAGCGATGTTGGTGGGCGGGTATACGAACAGGTCGGGCAAGATCGCGCGGTGCTTGAGTTGACTGCGATTACTGCTATCGGCTGTACTCTCCATTGCCAACTTTGCGCGTTCCATGTACTCGATGCACTCATCGGACTGCTTTTCGTGATAGTAGCAAAGCCCAATGCAGTACAACATGTATGCGTCAGCAATGGTGGCGTCGGACGCTGCGACCACAGCGTGGAGATCGGGTAATGCGTCGGCAAACCGTTCACACTCGAGGAAGCACAGCGCGCGGTGGTACGAGAATATGTCGTTCTTGGGAGCCAGGCGCAAGCATATCTGTTGAAGTAACGAATGTTAGAGGAAGCAATGTATGGGACGCAAAGACGACTGTGGAAGGCTCACAGTGAGATCCTCGATGGCTTCGTCGTACTGGCCGAGTCCGCGATGTGCCATGGCCCGCGCGTTGCGAACAGACGCCTCCAAGACCGATGGCAACGCCTTTGGCGATGGCGATTCCAGCAGCACCACCGACGCATCTTGAATGGCGAGCTCAAAATGGCTTATTCCCAAATGACACTCGGCGCGCAAGTACAAGTTCCACGCCAGCGAGTCGGTTGCGCCAGCGTCGGTGCGAAGGCTGATGACTTCGGTCAAGTCGCCGATCGCCAGTTCAAACTGCGCGGCTTCGTAAAGCACAAGCCCGCGCGCTTCAAAGAACGACGGCTCGGTCGCGACAACGTCAATGCAGTCGCACAAGAGCGCAAGCGCGGTCTCGGGCGCGCCCTGCATGTGCGCGCACAGTGCAGAGTGGTACTTGACGACAATGTTGGCGCGGTCGGTCGCTTGGATCTCGCGAAAGAGCGAGCTCGCACGCTCGTACTGCTGCTGGAGCTGCGTGATCATGGCCATACCGATTTGGAACTTGAGCCCTTTGGGGTGGAGTGTCCACGCCATTTCAATGTCGGCAAACGACGCCTCCAGCTGGTCCTCGGCACTGAGCGACGCAGCGATGGACACTGCCTCGCCTACTGGTGCAACAGTTGCTGCGGAGGTCGTTGCGAGTGCCGGTGTGGGCATAGGCTGCATCGCGTCGAGTGCGAGCGCCAGGCGGATCGAGCCGCGGTAGAAGTACGCCTGTGGGTCTTTGCCATCAAGCTTGATAGCCTCGTTAAAGTCGGCGAGACACTGGCGTGCACTGTCGCTTGTCGTTGTAGTGGTATTGGTAGGCTCGCGCTTGCACTTGTGGTAGTAGCAGAGCCCACGCAATGCAAAGTACGACGCCTGCGTCGCGTGAAATTGGATCGCGTTGGAAACATGCTCGATCGCGCCGTCGAGCTCGCCAGCATCGAGAAACGCTTGCGCAAGTGACGCAAAGCCTGTTGCATTGCGGCCGTCCAGTTGGATCGCACGCTGCAAGTCATCAATACATCTCGCTGCAAAGAACAAGAAGAAAGCAGAACCAGAGCCGTCAGCCTTCCCATAAAGACCCGGGTACCACATGGAAGACCTTCAACGCGTACGCAAGTTGCCAAGTCTGCGGTAGCAGTTGCCGCGGAGCTGAAGCGCTTTGAACTCGACGCGGATACCAGCCGAGCCTTCTTCGAGTGTCTTGGTGAGGTCGATCGTGGCCTCTTTGAAGAACCCGTGGTCGTGGAGCACGAGCGCACGGGTAAAGAAGTGCCCGGCCTTTTTGCTGTCCATGTCAATCGCAGCTGTGAGGTCTTCAAGCGCCTTGATGGGTTGGTTGAGTTTGCGGAAGCATGCACCGCGGTTCGCGAAGTACGCGGCCGTCCGGTCGTCCAGTGCGATCGCGAGACTGTAGTCTTTGGCGGCAAACTCGAGCTCGTTAACGGCGCGGAACGCGTTGCCCCGGGCAAAGAAGAACCGCGGCTGGTCGGTGCGTATGGCGATCGCGATGCTAAAGAGCTCAATCGCTCGCACAAAGTCGTCAAAGGCGGTGGCGTTGTGCGCGAGCTCAGTGCCTTTTTGGTACAAGTCAACTGCCTGCTGGAGGTCCTGCGTCTTGGTCTCGGGCGTCGCCCGTGTCGCGGCCATGAGAGACGCCATGGCACCAGTCGCGAGCGGTGTAGGCGGTGTTGGCATGGGCGGCGAGGAGGACGACGGAGGAGACGGCGTTGGAGCCATGGGTTCTCATGCGTTGGTGCTTTCGTATTTGAAGTCTACGACCGACTGTCTATGGCTGGAGAGTCAAATATAACCACAGAGGAGCTAGTCATAACCGTGACGCGCGAAACGACAGTATTAGTGTTGCAACGATTGATTGAGCATCGTGACGCTTGCCATGGCGACACCGTTGTCGCTCGAGGGCGACGGACTGATCGAGAACCTCTTCCATTTCCTATGGAGCAAAGACGACTTCAACAACGGTCCGAGCATTTTCGTCCCCCACACAATCGTCTACAAAGCCACCCAGCCGTCGGCGTGGTACTTTACATCGCTCAAGACAGGCAAAATCAAGAAGAAGAACAAAACCAATTTGACGAATTTACAGATTGAGCACGAGTTCACCAAGCACAGTCGGCAGCTCACGGGCGGCGGCAGCAGTACTGACATTGTGGCATGTTATCTCTATCAAGTCCCCGCCGGTCCGAGTGGCGAGGAAATGACGACCATCATCGAGTACTTGGATGCCGTGACGCTCCACGCCTTTCTCTTTGGCCGTGAGAAGATCTACAACGGCATTCTCCAGCGGTTCGTGCTACCCAAGGGCACACAGAACGCCACGATCCGCGCGATTTGGTCGCCCAAGATCTGTCTGCTCGAGCGCCGCGTCAATATCAAGAATTTGTACGACCCCCGCTTTAGCGTCTACGAACGCGGCGTGACGTTTGACGGCGGCGGCGCCGGCGAGCTCTTTAGTCGCCCCGAGCCCGTGCGCGGCGCGATGCTACCGGGCGAAGTGCAGCACTTGTGCGAGCAAGTCGTGGACCACGTGACGCAAGTGAGCTACCACAAGGTCCGCATCTCGCGCATGGTGCTCCACCTCAAGAGCGACGCCGACGACCGCCTCTGGTTGCTTTGGTGCTCGTCGCTACGGCTCTTGCGTGTGAATGCCGCCGATGCCACGGTCACGACCCTGCGTCCACTGGACATTGTCTCGGACGCCCAGGTGCCGGCGCATATTTCTCTGGGCCACGTAAGCCACCTGGCGTCGTCCCAAGCTCTGCGAGGCAGCCAGAGCCAGCCGACACTCAAATCGCGTGTCATGCGTGGAGAAGACAGGGACAGAGACGCACCGCTGCGAGACGGATTCCAGCGATGTACGAGCTGTGCACGGGTCGTTGAGCAGCCGCGCATGCTCACGACCAACTACAAGGCTGTGCTCGAGCATTTCCACAAGTTTCTCGTCTTTTTGCGGCTCCAGGTCAACGAGAAGGAACACGCGGCGATCGAGTGGCCGCCGGATCCGCAGCTCATCGACGCTGCCGGTGGCGTGGGCTTTGGCATTCTTCCGTTTTGTGAAAAGACACCACCAGGAGTTGGATGTGGGACTTTGACAGACGCCAAGCGAGTGCCGCATTTCGCGGGGCTCAACGTTAAAGAACTGACTATCCCGCCAGTGATCCAGTATCTGCATCCGACGCTTGGCGTTGACGATTTCGAGCGCCATCGCCACGATCCGATCTTTCTCCACAAGCCTGTGGCCGTGTGCGAGGGGTGCTGCCTCGTCTACTCGGATTACACGACGACGGCACTTGAAATCAACTCACTGCGGCCCAATGTACCGGCGATTCTACGGCCGCAGCGTGAGGTCAACGACTTGAAACGGCGTCTCGACCCGCTCGATCCCGTCTCGATCGCGGTGGCGTCACCACAGAAGACGGTACAATCGCCTGCCAACAAGCCACTCGCGTCGGCGTGGAAACCGATTCAAAAGAACGCTATAGCCAAGCTGAGCGGTGCGTCGGCTTTGGCCAAGCCGACGCTCCACGCGCTGCCTCCAGCACCGAGGCTTCCCAACCGTATCGAGAGTCTTGCCGAGTTCATGGGCAGCGTGAGTCCCAATGGGGATGCCGACAGCAGTACCCCAGGCTTTGTATTACAGCACCAGCGAGAGGAAACGTTTTTTCGCGAACTGTACCACCAGCAAGGTGTCGCGGTCGACGACGACGGTCACCCACTGCACCACATGCTCGAGAGCTCGGATAAGCTCACGCAGCTCTCAACCACCAAGAAGAAACAACTCGCCGCGATCCGCAAGGGCGTCCAATCCATCGACAGCGACGACCGTTCGATACCCCACGTCGACTGGCAATCACTCGGAAAGAGCGCGTCGCTCAGTGCCCTCGACAAAGTGCTGGGTAAGAAACCCATAAAAAATCCATACACGGTCGTCCAGAAGCTCGGCAATAAGCCACCAATGCGAATGAAGAAACCCAGCTCGCCCAGTGCAGTAATAAGACCATACAGCGAGCGGATCGAGCCATCGAACCTCCCGCAGTACGAATGGCTGGAAGACGCAGACGAAGCACGCAACCGCGAAGGCCAGAGATCACTGTCACCGACACCGTCCAAGGTTAAGCAGAGCAGCAGCAACAGCAAGTCGCCCGTGGTGCACCGGTACGTGAGCACACGCGAAGTCCAGGCGTCAGAGGCCCACCAAGAGTTTCTGTTTGCGGCGCTCCACGACGCGCAGCTGCAACTCGGCCAACTAGGATCCTTGGCGTCGCTCGTACTGCCCGAGAGTGCGAGCTCAACGCGACCAGATGCACAGTCGCGAGAACCACCATATCCAGCGACCAGCGACGATCTCCAGTCTGTGCTCAGTGAAAATGCATCGCTGCCTCTTGCCATGAACGGGGGAGAAGCCTTTGCAATGGACACGTAAACTTATATTCTGATATATCAAGTTAGTTGACACTGTGCATCTTGCTGAACCGCGCACGCGCCTCGACATACTCGGAATACGCGTCGCGCTTGCGGTGGAAACTCGTGTCCTTGTCGCGGTTCATGCTCTGCATTTCGTCCGAATACGCGATCGCGTCTTGGACGGTCGTCGTCAACGAAGTTTGGTCGCGGGGGAGCCCGTAGAGCACGCCGTCCATGTGCGATCGCTTGGCCATGGGCACGCGCTTGACGACCATCGTGGACGGCGTCAGCTCGCGTCGTTGGAGGGCCACGGCGTTGGCGTTCAGCGATGGTGGACGCGACGACGACCCACGGCGGCTGCTCGTGCCTTTGCCGTCGTCGTTTGGCTTGGGGTGTTGCGGCTCGGGACGAAGTGGTTTGACTGGGGACTTGGCGGCATCGGCAGCTGCGCGGAACGCTCGCAGCGACTCACGCGGTTCGGTCAGGACAAACGACGTGGGCAGCGTCTTCGCAAACGTGGCTTCGTGGTGCGCGAGCTCGCGCTGGAACACGGGCGTTGTTTTCCTATGTACAAAGCAGTCAGAAGCCAATCATTTCAAGAAGCCTGTGTATGTATCCACGCACCAGTCTCCTTTGACGCCATAGGTCAGTGGGTTTGTAAGTCCGATGGTCTCCTTGAGCGACGCGAGTTCGCGGTCGAGCGGGTCACTGCCGTGGGCCATGCTTGCGGACGCGGAATGGGATGAGATGAGACTCTGGACGCTGCCTGGACAAGGGCGTTCTCCTCTCGAGCCTATTTTTGTATTTTTGACAGCAAAGAAGAGTCGCCTACGAGTCCAAACCGGATCAATGGGTTTCTGCCATTACGAGCACACCCTTTGGAAAATACACGACCTAATCTTGACCAACCAAGGCCACGGGTCCATTCTACCTACCACCTCTTAAGTCTTAATAGACCCTTGAAGAACAATCTTCTCGACACGGCCTTAGACAAGCGGCTCGAGGTCCATTTCCACGAGCGACGTGGGGTGCAGGAGCTCGAAGTTGTGGAGCACGTCGGGGTGGAGCACGCCAAACGACCCGAGCTTGCGTGGCGTTTCGTCCGTGCGGTAGAGCACAATGTCGGCACACCGGCCGGGGAAAAACGTCGGCTCGCGCGAGGCTTCGATCGCATAGTACTCGGGCAATTTCGCCACGACCTCGGGGTCTTCCAGCAAGCAGGGGACCCCAAGCAGTTGGAAAATGCGGTCCACCAGACCATGAATCACTTCAAAGCCATCGGTGTGGCCCGTGTACGACGCACAGATGCGACGCACGTTGCGCGCACCGACGTCGCTCGCCGTGTCGAGCACGACAACATCCGAGACCTCAAAGAGCTTGAGCCCGTCTTTGACCGACATCGATTTGTTGTTCTGAATCGTCTTGAGAACGCCGGGCACCATGGACGTGCGCACGACTTCAAACTCAATGGTCGCGGGGTTCGAGAGCACCACGGCGCTCGTGCCGTCGTCGGTACGGTTGAGAAACTTGAAATTTTCGTCATGCGAGCAGAGACCGTGCGTGAGCAGCTCAATGAACCCGGCGCGGCTGATCTCATCGCGCAACAAATCCCCAAGCTTGTTGAGCGGCTGGGCGCTGCCAATGGTCATGGTCGAGGGGATCGTCAATGGGATATTATTGAACCCATAAGCAATGCCAACGTCTTCAATGACGTCGACTGCGTGGAGAATGTCGGACCGCGTTGGCGGCACTTGCACGACAATACGCTGGTCGTCCGAGCTCGCGGTCGCGGCCAGCTGCATCTTGTCGCAGAGCTGGCAAATGCGCTTGATGTCGAGGTCCGTGGGCTCGAGCTTCCCAAAGAGCATCGAGTAAATGTCTTTGACGTTGACTTCGACCGAGCGGTTGCTGAGGTTGGGCGTCTGCTCGTTTGGCGACGCATCCGACTCGTACACAATGTCGACGGGCTCGACCGTGAACGGCGAAGCGCAGTACTCGGAAAACATGGCAATGACCGTATTGAGCACAACGTGGGCCTTAGTGATGTCGGTGGCCGTGCACTCGATGAAAATGTTCTTGGTCGCGAGCGTGATCTTCGAGTGATCGCCATTGATAATCGGCGGCAGCGAGAGCACAACGCCGTTCGCGTCCTTGATCACCGGGTAGACGGGCGAGTCGTAGATAATGTCCGTGTACGGCTTGATATGCTTGACCTCGGCGTTCGTGCGGTAAAAGTCCAACAGGTCTTTGGCTTGGAACGCACGCGTCTGGCTCAGCGGCACAAACGAGATCTCCTGCGGCGCCAGCGCCTGTCCAGCATACACTCGTCGAGTCAGTTCTGGACTAATAGATGATAGCTAGAGGGTATCGCATCGTACGTCGTAGGTGAACGGGCCTTGGATCGTGTCGAGATCGTGCGTGCCAATGGCCACGAGCGTACGGCGACGGCAAATGTTCTGGTGGAGCTTGTCCTGCAGATCGATAAAGCTATAGGGTCC
Organism: Pythium vanterpoolii; assembly: GCA_023334535.1. Classification (NCBI taxonomy): domain Eukaryota; phylum Oomycota; class Peronosporomycetes; order Pythiales; family Pythiaceae; genus Pythium; species Pythium vanterpoolii. Next base: position 62,437 of record JAADVD010000019.1, on the reverse strand, counting down.
CATGTGTTAGTCGTCACATGTTTCGAGATCGTAAGCAACATCGCATCGCACCTGTCGTAACGTTCTTGCGTGAACGCAACGTCGCGCAGAATCGCCGACACCACAAACGGACGCACCAACTACGTGCACCACATCGTGTCAGACACACACTACATAGTTCAGGTCTTGTAAGGAAGCGAGCTTCTTTCGTACCTTGGTGTTAGGCTTGACTGTGATCTGGTGCGGCGGCTGGTTGCCGGCGCGCGGCACGAGCTGGTAGTGCGGCGGCGTCTCTTTCTCGAGGAAGATGCGGAGCGCACGCGCGATGCCTTCGACGCAGAGCAGATCGTAGCGGTTCGCTGGAACATCGATCTTGTAGATTACGGCGTCCGAAAGCGCGGTCGTAGCGGCGTCGTTGCCGCCGGCTTTGCCCTGCTGCTCGCGCTGCTTGAGCGCGCGCTCGCTCGTAATGTCGTCGAGCTCGATGCCAAACTCAAAGCAGAGGTGGTCGAACGCGTCGTCCGTAAAGGTCTGGCCCATGGCCGCGAAGAGCTCGTCGCGCTTGACACCGACGGTCGGCATTGTACGGATGTCGAGGGGCAAGAAAAAGAGTGGGGGATGACCTGGAGAATGGCAGCTTGGTGGTGAGCGGCTACACACAAGAAAAGTTCGTGTGGGGAGGAGAAGATGTACTAAGATAACGATATGCTAATTTCACCAGTTGCAAATAGGCTCGCTTAGTATTAGGATGTCACTAATGCGGGATGCAAGAGTGACATTGCAAAGTAGCGGACAGGAAACAAGATGCTGCGATCGCTACGGACGGCATGGCGTCGCAAGACGGTTGACCGCGCGCGGGAGGCCAGCGCAGTACGTCCTCGGATATGCCGCTTCTCGGGTGTTACACTTCTTACCAATCATCCCGTTATACTAGCAACTGGACGACGTGCTCGGAGAGCTCCGCACACTGGGCCATCGCTCGACGCTCCAAGATGTTGGTGCCCGTGAATACTCGACAACTACAACTAATGGCGACTAAGACAGCTATGTGGTGATGCAGTTCCAGGAGTCTCCCATGGTCGCACGTATCGAGAACGAGCGCCAGCTCTACAACCTCGCCTCCATGATCTACAACAACGCGAACGACAATAGCGAGGAAGTGCAAAAGGCACTGTTTCTATGGCGCAAGGCCATGAAAATGGGCAGCATTGCCGCCAAATACAGCGTTGCGATGTGCCTAAAAAACGGTGTCGGCATGAAGGAGCGGGACACCAAAACTGCGGTCAAATACTTTAGTGAGGTACGCACAAGCGCGTCTCTACTACCTCGTGTGAGGCGATCTCTCATTGCTTCGAATGTTGCAGCTTGCTGATACCGGCCACAAGTGGGGTATGTTTGGGTACGCCGATGCACTCAGCAAGGGCGAAGGCACGCGAAAAGATCCGCGCAAAGCGTTTAAGCTGTTTTTGACGGCAGCGCAGAAAAGCGTACCCCCCGCGTACCTCAATGTCGCCAACATGTACCTCGCCGGCACTGGCGTCGCCAAGGTTTGTATATGTCACTATATTCCACCTCTTATTAATGGTGTCTAATCTGCCTCTGTGGATCCCAGAATGAAGTCGAAGGCGTCAAGTGGCTTCAGAAGGCTGCTGAGATGGGCGACCCACAGGCCAAGTCAGTATTAGGTGAACTCCATATGCAAGGCCGAGGCGTTTCCAAAGACGTCAAGAAGGCAGTGTTACTATACCAGCAAGCGGCCGTACGAGGAGTTGTCACAGCGCAGTTTAACCTCGGTGTCCTATTCCTCACTGGTGAGGGCGTGCCGCAGGACAGTCTCCAGGCCGAAGCACTCTTTCGTCGTGCGGCGGACAAGGGGTTTGTCATGGCCATGGTCAATCTGGCTCAGATGTACCGGACGGGGTATGGTGGCGTCCCAAAGAATGTAGAGCTCGCCAAGAAATGGTTGGCACTTGCAGCGCCGCACGACGCGACCGCCAAGGAGTTTCTAGACGAAATCATTGAGGCAAACCGTGGAGCTGACGCGCCAACGCCCACCGCATAGAATCAGTAAATAGGAGAAGAAATTTAGATGAGATTATTTCCCTGTAGTTATCGCCTGTGCGTTAGGAGAAGCCCTCTATGATAGGCCAAGAACCGACAGAGCTGCCTGGATCGTACACCCGACGCACACAATCGAGCTCACAACAAAAATGCCCCAGGCCGTGAGACGCCGCATGTCGGTGTGGGGCTTCTTCTGTCGGATCATGGCGTACGAAATGCACGGAAGCACGTATGAAATCAAGAGACCGACGGTCGAGCCCATGATGTTCCACACGACCGCGACGCCCGGCATGACCAGCGCAAGCGAAGTCGTGCTCGTGAGAATCACGATCGTCAGCAAAACGTGGAACGCCGTGGGGCTCAGCAGCGGTACCTTTGCTTTCGCGGGGTCGCGACGCGCCGTCGGCGTCGTCAGCATCCGCAGCTCGTCGTCCGTGGCGTGGGACCTGGCCGACTTGATAAAGCCCAATACGTAATTGCCCAATCGCACCGAGTTGAGGCGACACGGCTGAATGATGAGCGGCAAGCTGAGCATGATCGTGACCAAGAGCCCGATACGACCGAGGTTCACGAGCTGGTCGTCGCGCTCAAAGTTGTTGAGGATATCGTCTTGGACGCCGCCAGGCAGGCGGTAGGCAAACAGATACCCAGTGAAGCCCACGATCATATAGAAAAGCCACGTCGAGAACATGGTGCAGGTCACAATGTTCTTAAGGCGCCGGCGCGTGGGTTTCTGGAGCTCTCGGTAGACTGGGAGCACATTAAAGTGACAGAGGAATGAGACGCTGATGATCGGAAACGCATACACAGGGTCTCTCCACGAGTCGGGGAACCACTTAATCGGAACGTTTTCATGGATCAGACCAGCGTCCTGGGGACGCCGGTGGGTCGCACGCGCAGTGATGGCGATCGCGAGCACGAGCACAGACGCAAGGCTAAAGATCGACGTGAACCGCAAGGCATGCATCGACTTGGCGAACAGGAACGGCGACACGGCACAGAGACAAACGATCGTGAGCACGTTCTGTTCAGCCGCCACAAGTGCGCGGCCGTAGAGGAAGTGGGCACCGAGTGAGCCCACAAGGTCTTTGATCAGTACCGTGTACGCGACCATCGTGAGGAACGTGAGCATCACGAGCAACGTGACCGTGACGAGTCCGGCGCGGACACCAAGTGCTTTGCGCACGACCTCTTCGTAGGTCGTGGCACTGCCGCGGCGACTGCAGCTCACAATCACGTACAGAGTAAAGTTGGATGCAGCGGCCGAGAGCACCATGAACACGATCGCCAGCACGAGTCCGCACTTGTCGAACGCGTACGGCAGCGAGAGCACGCCGCCGCCAATGATGGTGCTCACGAGGTTGAAGATCGCTGATCGCGCGGTCGCCGTGCGTGCAGTGCTGCAGTCCACAATATTGGTGTCAGAGAGGTATCTATAGCCAATAGGTGAAGACGGTAATTGCACCTGTGCGGTCCGGGGGAAAAGTACTCGTGGCTGCCGCGGTTGCGCTCGTAGCGGTAGACACCAGCATCCACCATGTCGGTCGCAGCGGCGTCCGCTGGCGGCTTGGCGTCATGGCCCACATCCACCAACACAGCGTCGTCCTTCATGAAGGACTAGAAGTGATCTGCGACGGGTTGCTTGCAGGATCGGGGAATTGCCGAAGTGACGTTGCCGAGCGGCTGTAGCTCTTCGTGCGGAAGAGGAAGAACCCATTTCCCGCAGATTCAACAACCAAGAATTCTGCTAAGTACGATTGCGACAGCGCTATCATGATGATGCTTGGGCAAACACTCGTTCTTGATTGGCCTGGTTTCGCTAAAATGATTGGCCATAATATCTACAGAGAGGTTGGGTTCTAGGCATGCAATTGGTCTGAATTGTCCGAATGTACTCGCCTATGATTGGCTGTAATACCCGATCTTGCTGTGAGATTCCAGAGAAAAAGATCGAAGAGCTACACGAGCAAAAGCGACAGCGATGTCGACATCCGCGAACGAAGCGAATGCTGCGACGCCTTCTGAGGCAAATGCACACGGAGAGAGATGGGCGGCAGCCATAGGTATGCATGAACCATCAATGCGCGCGGCGCTGCGTAGCCGTTACGCGCTGCTGAAGGAGGCGTTCGTGTTCAAGATGGACGCGCACGACATTGCCGACCCGCTCAGTGCATTTGCGGCGGCGGCGGCAAACGCTCGTGCGGAATCACAAGAAGAAGAAAGAGTAAGTCTCGATGACCATGATGGCGAAGCAGCAACTCACTGCAGACGGCCAAGCTGGTCGCAGTTCTTCAGTGAAGAAAATTTGCTGCAAGAGATCAATACAGACCTCGATCGACTCTATCCGGCAGGCAACGAAGGCTTTTTCCAGAACGAGAAGTACTTGAATGTGCTGCGCCAAGTGCTTTTCGTGTGGTGCAAGCTGCATCCAGATGTATCGTATCGCCAGGGCATGCACGACGTTGCCGCGGTCGTGTTCTACGCGTTTTTGATCGATCGTGAGCCGCGACCGGCAGTACTAAGCAGTGACGACGGCGCGTCAAGTGATAACAGCGACCACGACGACTTGTTTGCGAGCGTCACGAAGCTTAACGATGCGATTATCGCGCACGACGAGGCCGCGATGGCGCTGCCCGATGACATTGAAGCCGACACGTTCCTCGTCTTTGAAGCGATCATGCTGTACCTCAAGCCATTCTACGAGATTGTCAAGACGCCGTACCAAGAAGAGCGGTCGTCGCGTGCATACGCGAGTAATTTAGAGCCACGGTTATTTTCGAGCTCTGAAAACGACGACCCGAATCAACTGTTTGGTGGACCCGCCGTTTCGACGCCGACCGAAAAAAAACAGACAAAAAAGCCAGCACTGCATCGGCTGTGCTATCATGTGCAGTATGAGCTGCTGGAACAGAAAGACCCACAGCTCTTTTACCATCTACAGAACCTCGATATCGTGCCAGAGACGTACTGCCTTCGGTGGATTCGTCTGCTCTTTGCGCGCGAGTTTACGTTTGAAGCCTTGCTTTACGTGTGGGACGGCCTCATCGAAGACAGCACTCGCCCCGCGATAGTTTATCCTCAGGTCAACGAACCACGTGAATGGTTAGACAAACTACCCACGCTCGCAGCACCCAAACCCAGCGGCAACGATCACGAAGCCATTCAAGACTCGGCATGGATGGGATTTCCGTTATTACGCTTCTTGTGCGTCGCGAAATTGGTTCAGATCTCGCCCGATTTACGATGTGCAGACAGCACGGGGTGTCTGCGCCTTTTGATGCAGTCCTTCAATGCCGATGAGATCGAGAGCGCTGCCCACCACGAACAGTCGGCGAAAGACCTCGTTCGCTTTGCCCAAGTGCTGCAGAACCCATTGCTGGAACAAGAACCTGGCCCACAAGGTGTTGACGTCGTACAGTTTGGCGTCGGGTCCCTTGGCATTGTGCTCACGGCGGCGAAAGCACCATTTGAGACGCGTCTCGCAGTCAAAGACTTTGCTTCTGATGTGTCGTCCACAGAAGGTACTGGGCAGGCCCTTGCCAGTGGGCGAGTGCACGTTGGCGATTTGCTTGAGTCGATCAATGGCGTGCCGATCGTGGGCAAGACGACCGACGAAGTGAAGCGCCATATCCAGCTCATTGCTCGACCACTCTTTATTGGCTTTCGGCACTGTACGGTCGTCGATGAACCGCAGAGCGGAAGCCAAGTGCCGCTGTCACTGCTTTCGCCCCGTGCGCATGGTGATGTGAGCGAGCCACAGCCCGAATTGAATCTGCCTGGCTTCTTACCAGGTGAACTTTGCTATGCCAATGTGGAGACGAATATGCTCAAGTATTCGCTGCTGCAAGACGGTTCGTGCCTGGGCCACTATATCAGTGGGCGGTTCTACATCACCAACTACCGCTGCGTCTTCACACGCCTCTTGAATCCAAGCGATGTGGACTGGCAAGTGCCCGTCCTGTCGATCTACTCAATCGACGGATCGGACATGCTGATGCCGCCGCCGGGTGCCTCGGCCATGGACCACGCCCAGGCCGTCCTCGGCTTCACGACCGCAAATGACGACACGCAGTACACAGTCATGGTTCGCTGCAAAGACGCCCAAGTTGCGCGCCTCTCGTTTGCTAACCACTCGGACTACTCTAAGCTGTACAAGTGCCTCACGTGCCTCGCGTTTCCGTCGACCTTGCTGGACGCGTTCTGTTTTGCCTACACCCCCACGATTGCTCCGTCCGAAGAAGTGCCATTTGATCTGCGACGCGAGTACCGTCGCATTGGCTTACTGGATTGTCCCGAACGACTGCGATGCATCGACCAATCGAGTCGCTACGAGCTCTGTGATACCTATCCGCAGCATCTCATAGTGCCCGCTGAAATGGCCGACATCAAAATCAAAGCCGCCGCGGCGTTCCGCTCGCACAATCGCCTGCCCGTGGTGTCGTGGCTCCACCGTACGAACGGCGCTACCATCAGTCGATCGGCCCAGCCGCTCGTCGGGCTCAAGTCGAATCGGTCGTTCGAAGATGAGCTGCTCGTGCGGCTCGTGAGCTGCTCGAACAACACGCACTCCTTTGGGCGGTACGTGATCATGGACGCTCGCAGTCAACTTGCCGCCGTGGGCAACAAAGCCATGGGCAAAGGCACCGAGATCCCCGCCAACTACCGCGGCTCCAAGCTCGTGTTTATGAACATTGACAATATCCACACGATCCGCCAGAGTCTCCAGTCGCTCACGGCGGTTTTCGAACCGCGCAAAGGTTCGAGTGAAAACGATTCGTCGGCCAGTGTGTACGGCAAAATCGACAACGCCGGTTGGCTCCGTCACGTGCGGCTCGTGCTCAAAGCATCTGTGGAGCTCGCGCAGTCGGTCCACAATGGCGTCTCGGTGCTTACGCACTGTAGCGACGGTTGGGACCGCACGGCTCAAATGGTCGCGCTCGCGGAGCTCATGCTGGATCCGTACTACCGCACCTTGCGTGGTTTCCAGTGCCTCATTGAAAAAGAGTGGTGTGCGTTTGGCCACCAATTCGCGGCGCGCAGCGGCCACGCACGGAGCGACGCCGGCAACGACCAACGGTCGCCCGTGTTTCTGCTGTGGCTTGACTGCGTCTGGCAGTTTGTGCGCCAGTTTCCCCACGAATGCGAGTTCAACGAGAGTGTCTTGCTGGCACTGGCCGACCACGTGTTCTCCTGCAAGTATGGGACGTTTATGTTTGACTGCGAACGGCAACGGTGCGTTCAATAGGCTTCCTTGGGCGAGTGTGGAGACGGGGAATACTCATGGGTCATGCATCATTGTAGAAAGGAGTTTTTCGCCAAGCACCGCGTGTATTCCGTGTGGAGCGATATCCACAGCCGCAGCGAGCGGTTCACGAATGCGCTCTATGCGCCGACATCGCACGCACCTCTGATCGCGCCGAGCACGCTCTCCAAGAACATAAAGTACGTTTACGTTTATCTAGGTGTTGTGTTCCGAGTATCGAGACTCACGTTTTGCGTGTAGGTTGTGGAAAGGATACTTTTGCCGCTGGGACCCGACTCTTATTCCGCCCGTCGCGGCGCTGCAATTCTACTAAGCGTAAACACCAAGATTGGGTCATTGCGAGCAGTGATGGGGGCGTCCTATACCGTAAGGATGTTTTCCGTTTGGTGCATGTTGCCACAACAATCTCATGACGCACATCTAATCTTCAACCCTCGACCCGTCTAACCGCATATTGCGCTATACAAACAACAGGTGCAAGTTCCAATATCACGTAACGAAGGTAGAAGCGATCTGGGAGATGGAAGTGGCCGTTTCACAAGGGCAGTTTCCTGGAAGAAATCCGAGCCGAATGTGGGCCAAAGAAGCACTACATAACGATCCAGGAACGGTCGTCCACGAGAGACAATGGAACGCTCCGTAACTGAAGTCGGCGTGAATAGGCGAAGCGGACGCGACTATGTAGCGTCTAATGATTGAGCAGACCTGCTCTCGACCCAAGCCAAAACTAAAACTGTCGGTCAGTCGCAAACACACTATCGGCCCGATGGACGTCTTGCGGGTCAAGCACCAGCAGCGCCCGTGCGCCTCGTCCTCGCGCAAGCGGCCGTTCACTGTCGTGCCCAGTGAGTTTGTGGTCACCGCGCGCGTGCAGATGCAGCGTCTGATGCCCGTGTGGATGGCCAAAATGCGCTGGCTCGTGCTGCGCGGCTCCAAGTCGCCAATCCTCACGGCCTACCGCTACGTCGCCACGTTTGCCATGGACAAGCACCCGATCCCGATCCGCGTGATGCTTTTGGACACTGCGACCACTGTTCATGCTGTTGGCGAGCGAGGCATGGTCATCACGAGCTCGCGCGTGCGCCGCAACGACACGTGGGCCATGACGTTCGACACAAGCGGTCAGCGCCGGCAGATGTACGAACTGGTCAAGACGTGGATCGAACTCGCTGCGTTTCTCCAGAACCTCACGGGCTTTACAAGTCTTGCGCGCAGCGAGAGCTCGGTTGTCTACCGCTGCCACGACCGCGCAGTGCCGCACCACGAGTACGCGCTCAAGTGCGTGGATCCTGACAAGTCGGCCAACGAAATCATCATGACTGAAAAGCTCGTGGCGATCGACGCACTCCAGCCGTACCTACCACGGTACGTCTTCATGTTTGAAGACGGCAAAAGCAGCGCAGTCACGATCGCGATGCAACACTACAAGGGCGGCTCATTGGCCGACCGCGTCAGTGAATTCGGGTTTCTGCCCGACAGTATTGTGCGCTCGGTCATGTCGTCACTCTGCCTCGCACTCTTTTTGCTCCACCAAAACGGCATTTTGCATTTGGACGTCAAGGCCGCCAACGTGCTGTTTGACGCCGACAGTTCGCGCCGGTTCCACAATCTCAAGCTCGTGGATTTCGGCAGCAGCCGACTGCTGAGCGAGCCGCCGACGCTCCGCACCGTCGCTGGTACCTATGGCTGTATGGCGCCCGAGCGGTTTGACGGGCGGTACGGTCCCGAGGCCGACGTGTACGGTGCTGGCGTCGTGCTGTTCCACATGGTCACAGGCGACGTGCCATTTGTCGGCACCGACAGCTACCAGGTCATGGCCAAGAACATGCACGGCAATGTGAGTTTTGCGCACCCGCGCTGGCGGCGTGTCGCACCGTACGTCCGGCAGCTCGCCGAGCGCCTGCTGGAGAAAGACCCAGACAATCGCATCACGCTCTGCGACGCACTCAAGACACCGTGGCTTGGACAGACGCACCCAAAGGAGGAGCTACTGACGACCGACGCGTCGCCAGCTCCGCCTTTTATGCCGCGAAGTGATCCCTTCGCCTTCTTCGCCTGAGTCAGATGGTCGACCTTGAAGAGACGACGAAGTTCGACGTTGGTGCAAATTTTTCGACAATAAGAGGTCTGTAATTGGCTAAAATAAGAAATATAGGTGCTAAAATGGACCAATGGGATCACTGTTGAAGTGGGTGTGGCCACTGAAATCATAGGCCCACCGAAGCAAAAGCAGAGCCATCGCCACTCCGACCATCCTGATTTCTGGACACACTTGAAGTCGCCGGACGAGCCGGAAGCGACGAAGACAACGTCGAAGAAGATGGTCGGCGTCCGGAAGCGGCAGGTGTCGTCGTCGCTGCACACCGGTGAGCGCACGGCCGAGCGTGCCGCAGAATGGGACGTGGACACCGACGCCGTCACGGTCGTCGCGTCGCATCACGTAGCCGGCAGCGGCAGATCCGCGTTCCACACAATCTCAACGTCGACGCCCACGGATAAGCGACTTGCGCGCGTGCGGTTCCGCGACGCTAGTAATGGTAGCGCCCGCGCCGTGCAGCCACTGCCACCGCGGCGAACTCAGTCGCTCCATCCGCACGAAACGCTACCCACGACCCATCACCCTTCGCGAGCAGTCGCCCGAAGTAACCAAGATGAGGGACTATTCGACACCACATTACCCTCTCATGAGAGTGTTACGTACGACCTTACGTGGCGCGACTGGGACGATCTCCAGTCGTCGGTCCACCAGGAAGGCAAGCGCGACGAGCAGCGCGTAGGTGAGGACACGCTCACGCGGTCGACACCGCGCAAGCAGAGCGACCCGTCGCTGTACTCGGCGTACTCGGCCAGCAATTCGAGCCTTGCGTTTAGTGCCGACTGCACACGCGTTGCTGCCAGTGCAAGTGGCAGTCACCAGAATTTCCGCAACGACATTGTCGCCCGCGTGGCGACGCTCAAAGTGCTGCTGGACGAAGGCTTTTTGTCGCAGCAGGAATATGACCGGTACGTGATTTTGAATCACCTCTTCGGATAATATTCTTTGGATAATAATTCCCTTGAGTATTTGCATAGTCGCAAGAACGCCATCATTGACGAACTCTCGTTCGGTGCGTCTCGCACGTCGTCGGCGCGCCGAAGCGAACTGCGGTCGGAAGTGCGGTCGTCCATCACACCTCGAAACGGTGGGCAACAGACGCCTTCCCTTACTTCATTCCCTCGATACAGAAACTAACATCACTTCGTCTACAGGTGTGCCGCCGATCGTGCCGCACGCACCGGATTTTGGCAGCATCGTCCCCGAGGTCGCGACCAAGCACGTGTTTGACTACGCCTCGCGGCAGTGGAGTACGTCCCAAGTGTACGTGGCGCTGGACGAAACACCGTTCAGCAAAGGCAGTCTGCGCGTGGTGTACCATCTGCAAGACTTGAATGAACTCCGCTTTGACGGAAGCTACGTCGCCAAAGTCGCGATCGATCCGGACGAAGATCCGCAAACGTACTTTCGTGACATTGAGCTCCAAGCGCACTGTGCGTCGTACGCGCACCTCTACAATTCGTACCATCCGCCCAAGCGCGTCGAGTTTCTCCATGCGTGGGTGCTCGAGCTGACTGAACGCGGGGGTGTACTATGTGCGGTCGAAGAGTACATTGCCGGCGACTATCGAAAGCACAACAACAACTTTGGCAACGTCAGCGACGATGAGCGCAACACGCCACAGGCGTTTTCACACTTTACCTACGAAGCCTCGGGCCACGAAGTCTTGGCGGTCGATATTCAAGGTGTGGGCGACAAGTACACGGACCCACAAATCCACACGCTCAATGGCCACGACTTTGGCAAAGGCAATTTGGGCGTGCTGGGGTTTCAGAAATTTCTATCGTCGCACCGGTGCAACTCGATTTGCCGGTACCTCAAATTGCCACAAATCAATCCGAAAGACCGCCACGCCGACCGCGGCACGCTGCCCCTGCAAGAGCTCATGAACCGCGACCGCGTACGGCCCACGAGCTTTGACTCGAAGCACTATTACGAGCACGCGCCCATGCTGCAAAAGTACATCTCCCAGTGCCGTGAACTCGAAACCCGGCACCAGCAGCAGCGCGATCGCGATCGCGAACAAGTCGGTGGCGCGTGGAAAGATCAGCTCTGCTCTAGGTTTCCTTGCGGGTCAGGCTCTTGCTGTCTCCAGTGAGGTCGTTGAGGAGATGCCCGTGTCTATCATATTTGCATTGTCAACCCAAAGTCACTTGTATATCCAAACTGAATAACACCGAAGTCAAATCCGCTGCTATTCTACGACTGAGGCAATGGCTCGACGAGACTCGTGACCGACGCGAAGAGCGAGTCGGCAAACGTCTCGAGCGAGAACAGCGTGCGCGCGCGGTGCTTGCCGTGCTTCCCCATCTGCTTTACGCGATCGGCGTTGGCGTTGCCGCAGACATTGGCCATCGCGGCTGCAAACGCCTCGGGCTCGTTTTGGCAGAGAAACCCTGTCTCGCCGTCCTTGATCGACTCGAGCGGTCCGCCGCTTGCGACCGCAATCACCGGCGTCCCGCAGGTCATGGCCTCGACCGGCACGATGCCAAAGTGTTCCTTGTCGGGCGTGTAGAGCACAGCAGCCGAGGTCGAAAGCAACTCTTTCTTCATAAGGTCCGACACGGACGTACGGAACTCGACGTGGCCATCGACTCCATACTTAGTCGCTTCGACTTGCAGTTCTTTGAGGTGCTCAATGTTCTCGGCATTGTTGGGGTCATACCCACCAGCAATAATGAGCTTGGTGCTTTCAAAGACATCGGCTGAGACAAGGGTCTTCATTTTGGCGAGCGCGTGGATCGCGAGCGCCACGTTCTTCTTGCGTTCAAAGCGATTGAGCGACACAAACTGCGAGAGGTTACGGGGTGTGGACGCCTGGAAACGTTCAAACACGCTCACGTCCACCGGTGGGTACAGAATGCCGAGCTCGCACAGTTGGAGTCGAGGAAACGACTGCTGGAACACGTCTCGCGTGAATTTGCTGTTGACAACGATTGCGTCCGAGCACGCCGTTGTCATTTCTTCGAGCTTGTCGAGCGGATAGCGATAGAGCTTCTTAAGCGGCGAGCGCGACTTGACCACGAGCAGTTTATCAGGGTAGTGACCGTAAAACAGCACCGGCTTACCCAAGTATCGTAGGAACGGAATAGAGATGGAGACTTGGTCGACAAAAAACACATCGATCTCGTCAGCGTGGCGCGAGCCGACAATGAACGTCACAAACAAAATGCGTAGGACCGCACAGAAAGCATAAGCCTTGCCGGCAATGGTCTTGGGCAGCCAGTCGCCGTGGACGCGCACACACGCGGCGAGCGGACCGTCACCGCGGGTCTCCTCAAAGCAATGGGCAACGTCGTGGTGGGCCGTGAAGACCGTGACGTGGGCGCCCTTTTTCTGGAGTGCAATCGCGGCGTTCACAACAAGGTTCTCGGCGCCGCCAATACCAAAGTCTGGATGGAGAAACGCCACGCGCAGCGGTCGCTTGGGGAGTGGGCGACGCGGCGACAGTAGTGTCTTGGGTGGACTCGTGACGCCGGTGTGAAACGCCGACACGATCCGCACGAAGACGACGAGCACCGCGAGCGACGAGAATGCGGCGAGGATCAACGTCATCTCGGTAGTGAGCGCTGCCGACGGCCGTGTCGCGCCCCAGCGTCCGTGGCTCATGGCGAGGATGGGCGTGAGGAATGCGGCGTGGCGGAGAGCTCCACGTTTGCAGGCAGGATTCCTGAATTTGTGATGTCGGAAACAGGGCCGCACGATATCTACCAATAAGTAGTGATTATTAATAATTCTAGCCAATGAACTAGAGATGCTCGGCAACAACGCGGGATCCTCGCCAGTAGATTTCACAGTACGCCCCATGTTGAGGAAACTCCGGGGCATACGAAATGAGAGAACGGAAGCAAGACTGATTTCAGCAGGGTTGCTCTATAAACACGTGGCGAGTGGTTATGTCGCTGTCGACTCGTGTAGAATGAGTGGTGCTTTCTGGACGAGATGATGAGGATCTGAAAGCTATGTGATCACGGGGCCACACCCGTCTCGTACACTTGAAGCAGCGCGTCGTCGCCGCCCGAGACGAGTCGGCTGCCTGTCGAGTTGTACGCCACGCTCCAGACCTAATATAAGGGTTACACGCTAGGTCAGTACGAAATAATAGAGAAACCTATGACGAAAAATGCCTTGCTCGTGTTTACCTGGTCTGTGTGGGTGTCAAATGTCGAGAGGCAGCGCCGACTGCCAATGTCCCAGATCTTCACGCGACGGTCGGCACCACTAATCTCACACGCAGATGTCAGAGTCATTAACGTTGGACTGTTGTGGAAAAGGTCACGTACCCGGTCGCAAAGTGGCGTCCGTCGGGTGAGCACGCAACGCTGAGGACCCAAGAGATGTGGCCGGACAACGTGGCGACGGCATTCTGCTGGGCACTGCAAGCATGGTCGTTAAGCCTCGTCAATCCATACTAACCTAGATTTACCACAGGTTCAAACGTACACGTCGTAAATGTTGATGTGCATGTCGTCGGACGCAGCGTAGAGTTTGCCGTCAGGGGAATAAGAGATCGAGCGAACCGGTTTCGAGCGGTCTAATCCAGCCACATCGCACAGCATTTGTTAGTGACTTGTTCAGGGCCCAAGCACCATAGAGGTGCAATATTGTCAGTGTGTACCTTCGTATTTGTGGACAAGGTCGCCGGTCTCCAAGTCGTACACGCCAACGTAGCCGTCAAAGCCACCACAAGCGACGTGCTTTCCGTCCGGAGACTATCGCACCACATACACCAAGCGGTCAAACCTCCGTTGTACGTCCATGCATTCAGAACTGCGGTACTCACATAGGCCACACTGAGCACGAATTTGGCTTGCGTCTTGATCTCCTGCGTGATCTTTTCGCTCTCAAGATCCACCAGGTTGATCTTGCCTTGCTGGCTCCCCGTGGCGACTTTGGTCTCGTCCGGACTGTACGCGATCTGCCAGAGTTCGCCGGCACCGGTATCAATGGTCTTCTCGACCGTTCCGTCGGTGAGATTTAGCACGCGGACCTGGCAATCGAGGGAGCTCGTGACCGCGCGCGTGCCGGCCTTGTTGCCGATGATCGAGATTGTGCCGAGCATGTGGCCTGGGTATTGGTGACCCACACTAATCGAGTCCTTGGTTACATCCCTGTGCATAAGGTTACTTAGTGAGTAAATATATTCGCATGGAAAGAAAGTAGCATAGGTAAGCCCCACCAGGATTTGGCAACCTCGTCGACCGAGCCGGAGAGGATCTTATCGTTGGCGGTCCAGAACGTGCTCCAGATACCGTCACTGTGCGCGTTCGCGAATTGAATCGATGCGCGGTGCTACGTAAATTTACATACACAAGCGGATTGAGCGTTTAGAGGCAATGGACCTATAAAGACCCACGCGAGGAGGACGTACATTTGCGCGTGCCATGATGCGTTTGTTTGGTTTCACAAGCACAAGCACCAACACAACACCAACGCAACGCGAACTTAGTGGTCTAAGACCGTACCTAGTACGCACTTCAAAGTTGGATTGCGAACCTAACCAGAAACTCGCCTTGCAGTGAGTGTGACGCAGAACGAAAGCGAAGGTTGAAGATGTTCCGCCGCTCCATGGCGACGGCGGCGCAGTACGCCTGGAAAGACGTGCCCTACACAGCACAGCCCCACACAAAGCAGATGCTCGTGCGTATATTACTAGCGTGTGGGGAAAGAATGGAGATAAACGTGTTTTGACCTCGACACTTTTTTTACAGGATATTGCCGTCCCCAGCGCTCACTTTCCGCGCGACAAGCTCCCGACCTGCGTGTTTGTGCACGGTGGCGCGTGGCAGCGCGGCGATAAAGCAGGGCTGTTCAACAGTAGCATCGTGGACGCGTTTGTTCGTGCTGGCTGCACTGGCGTCAGTGTTAACTACCGCCTCTCGCCCGAGGTGCGAAATGAATTATCGAGATCTACTCGAACAAGTATTGAGATCACTTGATGTTGTATGTTCATGCTGTGACCATAGGTAATGCATCCGGAACACGCAAAAGACATTGCATCTGCTATACAATGGCTCCACTCGAATATTGCAACGGTACGAGCGTCGGCAGGTGTTCAGACGAGCTGTGCCTAACTGGTCGGATTCGTGCGATTAGTTCGGCGGCGACCTCAATAATTTGGTGCTGATTGGCCATAGTGCCGGTGCCCACCTCGCGATGCAAGTACTTGCAGATCCACAGTACTTAGCGCAAGTTGGCGTGGATCCTGCAATTGTAAAAGGCGTTGTCGGCATCTCAGGCGTGTACAACGTCGTACGACTAGCGAACGCGCGATTCTATGGCCCACTCACCGTACGCCAACCCCAAACAATCGTTTCCTTCTCAGGACGAATATCAACGAAGCGCATCTGTGGACATGTAGGTTAATCCAGCATTTGGCGAACGCGTGAATCAATGGCGTGAAGGGTCCATTACGACGGTACTTTCGCGACAGGGCGACAAGTCGCCTCTCTACCACACACCAGCGCTACTGCTGACTGCGGAAGACGATTTCCACTTTCAAGAGGATGTAAGTGAGCTCAAGGCGTGGCTGGAAGAAGGTGGTAATGTGAGTAGCTGATTGTTGCCCTCGCCGAATATGTCGGCCTGTGGAAATCTGATGCTGAGAGTTGGATGTGCGCTTTGTGTAGACACGAGTCGAAATCGACACAATCCCAGATCGCAATCATTTCACAATCATCCGCGAGCTAACGGACAATGCGGAAGACGAGACCATGCTGCGGATACGCCGCTTCCTCAAAGACATCCACGTACTCTGCCACAGCGAGAGCGAGCCGCAATAAACAAAAAAATCTTTCTTTTCCTCGGCGTATACTAAGTATACTTGTATCGGTTGATGGTGTATGTGCCATTGTTTCTCCATTGTTTCTCTACACTTGCTTACGGTCCGTGAAGGCGCGCATAATGCAGCCAGCACCGGCCTTGACCGCGAGTTTTTGGTGCCACTCGAGAATCGTCGCGCTCTGCGATGGGAGTCCGACGAGCTTGGACAAGTACTTCATCAAATTATCTTCGAGCTCGGGCGAGAGCGAGTCGATCACACGCTGCATTTCGCCCTTGTTGCACGCCACCAACGCCGTGAGTACATTCTGCGCGTTTGCGTCTTTGATGTCGTCCGACTTGGCCAGTACTGGCGGGTCTTCAAGCGCCGCGCGCACGGCGTCTTCGTTCTGACGCTGATTGATCAACGATTTGGTCTGGGCAATGCGCGCCTGCACAGCGGCAGAGAGGCGTGCGTCGTCGTCCGCCATTTAGGGTGGTGTGAGCTTGGCGACAAGCTTCAAACTGGCGATCTGTGCTGTGATTTTCACAGGGGCAGTTGTTAATAACAGCTCGCGTGATACTGTAATGCTCCAAACATAACCTCTATATTATAATGTTATGCTCGCACTAGAGTACAACGTTCTCAGCCGGAACCTCTATCAGGGAGAGTATCCTCCGTGGTTTTCTCCATCCTCCGTCGTTTCCTCCATTGTTGCGCCTTCCCTTGAAGTCAACATCCCAGGATTCACTTACAGTTAGCTGAGCGGGGGATCTCAACCTGAAGTGATGTCATGCGCACAATTTGTGGTTGAGAGTCAGAGGACTGGCGCGGTACCAGCCCCACAACACCGCGGTGGCCGTCATTAAGGATACTGCTTGTTCCGTACATACATACTCACGCCGTCAGGCTTCATTGTTTTGGATCGGTTTGAGCGTCTGGAACTGGAACTGATCCATTCACCGTCTTTGCCGTGGCATTACCTCGAGAGTGTGGCGATCAAAATGGCATCAATGCACCAAAGTTGACGTTTTGGGTTACCACATCGTCGGAATGACGGTGATTCACTCTACAAAACATGCTTTTCAGCTGCTCAAAAATGTAAAAGGTTGTTGAGCTATCAATCGTGAAAAACATCGTCTGGGCTAAAATTCGGTTAAGTACAATTTGCGGAAATGTGCCGTACATGTTCATTGCTTTCAAATATATACGAACATGTATTCACAATTGCTTAATCGTACCTGGAAGGTCCTCTTATTTCACATCAAAGAGTATTTTCTGACAGCCGGGTGGTTGTGATGTCGAGATTTTTTCACGGGAACATGCGGATTTTCTACCACTTCTTATCAAAATATGACTTCTATGCCTAACTCAGGCAAGTTCTAGTTGGCTCTCAGAGCGGTGGTATCAATGGAAATTGGTTGAGAGTTGTGGTGCGAAGGTGAAGCAAGGAAGTTCGCCTGGATTGTGTCGTGCATTCTCAGGCTATTTGCATCGAAGGTCGCACGCGGCCAAGCTGGTGTCTATGGATGGTAGCGCGCGAGACAAGATGCGAGTGCTGGAGATTCAGCAGTCAACAGACCTCGGCATCTGATCGGCCAAAGCAGTTCAGTTTGTCCGAATCCACCTCTTCCGTCGAGATCCTCACCATGGCTTCCATACCTCGATCCCGCCAACTAATTCTGATTGAATTTAGCATTCATGGCGCCACGCATGGTGTAGACCAACGGTCCTCGGATCTGCCCGCGCACCTGAGCTAAGAACTGAGGGAGGTTTACGACGGTATCTGAGCTACTGAGGAGGGAGGGCCGACTTGAGTACCTCAGATGCGAGTGATCGTGTACGCAGGGTTACATCTAGCGCCGCCGAGTACTTCGGTTCTCATTTTACAACTTAGTGAGTAGACGCCAGGGCCTCGACACACCACTCGTTGTGAAAACCTTCAGCATCACGACACCATGTCAACGGCGCCGACCGTGACACCACGAAAGAAGAGCCAGCGTGAGAAGCTTCCGCCGAAGGAGCAGCCCCGCCGCACGATCAACTTCAGTGATGAGGAAGAGACGAAGTCCGCGGAGCCAGCGGCACTAGCACCAGGTGCATCTCGTCAAAGCAGCGACTGCTCCGATCGGATTGTGAAGAACGACAAGAACGCCAGGATCGCGTACAATTGGTTTCAGGAGGAATCCAGTTTTCCCCAGTGGTTCAACAAGTATTGCGTTTTCATCAAGAACAACTTGGCGCTGGCGAGCGAGATCACAAAACATGGCAAAAAAAACAAGGGTGACTTGGTCAAATGGGTGCATGCCAACGTCGGATTCGTCCCAGACGCCGACAAGTTACGCAAACAGGACATCGTGGACATCGCCTTTGTTGCAGCGGGTCTCACCAGTCGCAACCCTGGAGACTTGGTGAGTGAGGGCAACATGGGTAACATGGGCAACCCGCGGGACGCACAGAACGCGCAGAACGATCACGCGATCCACGACACGAACATAAGGACCTCATACATGTGGTTTAAACATGACCCCACGCGTTTCGGCAAATATCGCAACTACATCAAGAACAACATGGCACTGGCGACCGAGATCGCGAAACATGGCAAGAACAAGCGTGACTTGTTCAAATGGGTGTATGCCAACGTCGGGTTCGTCCCGGACACCAACGAGTTACACATACCGGACATCGTTGACATCGCTGTTGTTGCGGCAGGTCTGACTGTGCACGGGGTTGAAGAGTTGGAGGGCAAGTACAACGAGGGCAACATGAACGACCTCCAGAACGTGGCTTTGCACGCTTACCCGCTGCGCAATAACCGAAGCCAGCAGAGGTTGCGCGAGCAGTCCGAGTCGAAGAATGGCGAGCACGCTGCTCACTACGTTGGCTTGGGTGTCGCCGCAGCGCTGAACTTAACGCTGCCCTCAGATCAGCGGGTCGGCGCCGACGCACTCAGCAAAGTGGTCAACATCGCCAATAACATCAACTACGCTCCCGCTAAGGAAAACCTGACGCTGCACAAGAATGTCGATAAGCGGCTCATGGACGGGAATGGCCGTCAAACGCCGCTGAACGAGGAAGAATACGAACGGCTCAAGCAGATTGTCAAGCACGCACGGTCGGACGAATTCCAAAAGGCCGTAATCGAGACAAAAAACGGACGCTACTTCTACCTTGCGCTGCGTGACCGCATCTCGCGCTGTAACACCGCCGGTCGGCCGCGTCTGTGGGACGGGCGAAATGATCCCCCCAATCTCCAACAGTGTTCCACGAAATCGAAGTCCAGTGGTAGCGGGAACAAACACACTAGTTAAGACTCCACGACGCACCACCGCACCTCGGAGCTCATGAAGCTGTGCAGCGGCGCGAGCGCTCCCAGTGTCGAGGCGCCGCCATGGTTCTTATTCCCCCAACCTCACTGATCTCGCGCTGGTCGTGCAGAACCGATTGACCTCGCCATGTTAGCTCGTAGAAGTCATCATTTCCGATACGTTCGAACCAACAAAGCCCAACGACCAATAGAATCAATCTACAGAGACAAAACATCTTGGAAAATGCGTAGGGCGCGACATATTACCGTCGAACACGTCTACCCAAGTCAAATGACCCGTTTTCGAGTTTGTCGCCTTTGCTGTACTACACTATTCCGTATCCCATGTGGACGATGTTCTTAGAGCGACGACAGAATGGCGTTGTTCAGCAGCAAGAACGCAGTTTCGTTGTCGGGTTGTACCGCGAGCAACTGCATTGCTGCGTTGTGCGCGACGTGCCATCGCCGCATGCGTGTCGCACACGTACCCATACCGGCCAACGCATCCAGCATCGAAGGCTTTAAATGACTTGCGCGCTCGTACGCTTTTAATGCCTCGGCTACGTCTCCTGAATGATAACGTGTGAGTGGTATACTCGACGCAACGTACAGAAATGATGCCATGTGACTTACCGGTCTTTAGCTGGACGTTTCCAAGCTTGCTCCACCCGTAAGCATAATTTGGATACTCCTCCACCACGGCTAACAGCATCTCCTTCGCATCACCGAGATTGCCGCGATCGATCTGCTTCAAAGTGTCACGGACGCGTCGCTGGGCGTCGTCGCCGCACTCGCTGATCCACTTTCCTTCGAGTGCTGCGGTCGCAAGCTGTACGACTGTGGTATCGTCGCAGCGCAGGTACTGCACGAGCTTGTCTTCGTCCGCAAACTGCAGCTGCAAAATCGATGGCGCTGGTGGAATCGAGGTCTCTGTGCGTCGAGACGCAAGTTCTGTCGGGATATCATCTGGGTATCGTTGTGCGAGCGACGAACAGGGAAGATGACACCCATGCACGAAGCCATCAAAGTAAATCAAAACTGACGGATGTTGTACAGGCTACAAAGGTGTGGTCAGCATCACGATAGTGGAACGCAACATAAGGCAGCCTATTGTACCTTGGGATCAACAGCAAGCCGAATGTCACGTTGAGGCACTCGGTGCAATCGGCCGCGATCGCTGCATCATCCAAAAAGGCACACGCGACGAGTGAACTTCCTCACTCAGCAGCAATATCCACTGAACTGTAGCTCACCTGTGGTATGCCGTGTCCGGCAGCACTTCGTATGTAACGTGGAGCTCTCCATACGCGTGGGCCCTTCCTTCGCTCCAGGAGACGATGACACCAACTCCGACTTTTTCCACCTCCACAATGTCGCCGACCCGAAACTGGATGTTTGCTGAGCGACGCTGAGGAATATCGGAAAGTGAGTCACTGGATGTCAGTGAATAAGCAAAGCATGACATTAAGCCAACCTTCGGGACAAATGCCCCCTGGGCAAGGAGGTCTCGAACGAGAGCATTGTGATCATCTATTTCGCGCAACACTTCGAAAGCTGGACGACACAAGAAGGGAATGAGGTTAGATGGAGAATTAGGGGAGTTGGTGTGTCCATTGTATGTGTGCATACCTTGATTGAGTCGATGGTGGAGAGCCAGTCGGTTATCTGCATCCAGTGGCATCTTAAATTGCGTGCGCACGAGTGTCGCGGCCGTTGTGGGCTTGTTTGACCAGCGCTGAATCGCTTTGGCATCGCGCAGTCGGTTCTCGTAGCGTCGCTCGCGTTGCCAGTCTATCTTGACTTCATCGTATGCGTCGATAGCGCCCGACCGAATCGCATTGTAGAGCGTGCGACCAGCGATCACGTCCCGCTCGAGCTGCCGCGCCGAGTAGAGAAGCGACCTGCCGATTACAAAGCATCACCACCAGATCAGCTGATGTGTCTGCTACACCATCGCGTCGAGCGTAGCGTGAGTTTCTTACTGGTAGAGCACACGCACGAGCGCGGAATTCATCGATGATTAGCTTTTCGTCGACGAGGGCTTGAACTTTGCGCATCAACGGACTTTGTGCCGGCCATTTGACAGCCAACAGGCACAAATCACTGGAAAATTCCAAAACAAGGTGTTAGTGACTCATTCTCAGGTAGGTACCGAAAGCGCTTCTTTGGATTGGGCTTAGATCAGTACACTCACACAGGTTACGAAGTACAATTGAGATTACAGTGTACCCCACCGCTCTTGCTTGTGGATTGTTTGCATCTTTCGCAAAGTATCAAAATGGCGACAGCAACGACTGCTAAGACGGCCGCATTCGACGGCTTTGACGTCGATGCGT
Organism: Pythium vanterpoolii; assembly: GCA_023334535.1. Classification (NCBI taxonomy): domain Eukaryota; phylum Oomycota; class Peronosporomycetes; order Pythiales; family Pythiaceae; genus Pythium; species Pythium vanterpoolii. Next base: position 40,636 of record JAADVD010000019.1, on the reverse strand, counting down.
ACGCCGCCAAGTACAGTGGACGCAACCGCGTGAACCGCTTGCTGTTTCTGGCGAAGACGAGTGACACGCTGCGCCATGAAGCCCACGAGGCACTCATGCGTGACTTGAAGAACAGCCTCAACATGAAACTCTATCTTGAAGTCGCCGAAGCCGCAGCGGCTGCGAGCGAGGACGTGCCCGAGAGCGTGCTCAACGTCGACCACGCTCATGTCGAGACCGTCAAGTTGAGCGCGACGCAGCAGCACGAGCGGCTCGAGCAGGAGCTGAATTCGTACAAGTCGACAAATATCAAGGAGAGCATCCGGGTGGGTTGTTTTTGGGCTTGCTTCACTTCCCATGGCTGGCCATTGGGAAACCTAGAGTGCTTATTGATTGTTTGTGTGGACATAGATGGGTTACAACGATCTGGGCGATTTCTATTACCAACTCGGCGACTTGCCGGCCGCGCTCAAGAGCTACGCGCAAGCGCGCGACTACTGCACGGCTGATAAACACATTATCGAGATGTGTCTGAACGTCGTCAAGGTAAAGAATAGTTCCCGCACCACTATGGTTAACGAGTCGTACATTTTATTCACTCTCGCTTGCGTGGGTCCATAGGTGGGCCTCCACATGCAGAACTACTCGCACGTCAAGAGCTACTTGATGAAACTCGAGCAAGTCTCAACGTCACAAAACGACCCTATGTACGATGACCGTCTTCGGACGATACAACCACAATTACCAACGTTTTGGTCACCTTGGTAGCCTCAAGTCGAAGATCTCATCGGCGTTTGGGCTTGTGGCGCTCCACGAGAGAAACTACCGCGAAGCTGCCCATCGCTTTACCGAGTGCCAAGTGGAGATCGGAGCCGTCTACAATGAGGTATGTAACTGTATTTTGACTGAGGATAAGCTATACTTCCAGACGTAATGTATTAGGTGCTCCACGCCGAAGATATTGCTTTCTACGGCGGTATCTGTGCGCTTGCAACATTCCGTCGCGAAGAACTCAAGGACAAGGTGCGTTCGTGTCGCGGAAGTTCGCTGCTGAGAAGTTGATGCTGATTCGTATCCCTGCTGCACACCAGGTCATCAACAACACGTCGTTCAAAGCCTTTTTAGAGCTTCTTCCGTGGCTGCGCGAACTCATCAACGACTTCTACACGAGCAACTACGCCGTGTGCCTCCAGTCGCTCGAGAAGGCAAAGGTATAGACTGACCGCTTTTGTTTATTGGTTTTGCTCCTTCTCATTCGGATGATTGTGTGTGCTTCCCAGCCGGAGCTTCGAGTCGATCTGTATCTCTCGGACCACGTCACGACGCTGTGCCATGAGATTCGCAGCCGTGGCATTGTGCAGTTTTTCCATCCGTACCTGTCGGTCGATCTGCACCAGATGGCAAAGACGTTCAACACGGCCACGGAAGATCTGGAGAAGGAGATTTGCGTGCTCATTGCGGCTGGCAAAATTGAAGCTCGTCTCGACAGTTATCAAAAGGTGCGAGTTTGTATTATAGGTTTTGCTGGTACGGTGTACTGATTGGTTTCTGCTTTCTGTTGCTTAGATTTTGCACGCCTACCATCCGAATAAACGCAATGCCACCTACAAGCGAGCCTTTGATGTCGGTCGCAAGTACGCTGCCGAGTCCAAGAACCTTATGCTTCGCATGAGTCTGCTCAAGAACAACCTTATCATCCGCGATGTCTAACACAGATCAGCGGTGACGCTTTGCTCATAGGTGTCGGATCTGATAGTGAGCCCTTCAATACGCCATTTTGATGAATGCAATGAACGGAATCATCGGTCCGTGTATCACCTCCCATTCATCTCGTAGCGACTCTTCAGCTTGCGACTTGACAGTTATGCCTACCCACATCTTAGAGGTAAGAATACCTGAAGTGAGGTCACCAATAGCCCAAACGGCTACAGCGCCGAAGCAACGCCGTAGAAATGGCCGACTCCCTAAGGAGCCAAAGCCCACGCGCGGTGATGACGCTACCCGAGGAGACACCGGCATTCTCCCCGCACGATCTCGTCAAAGCGCATGAGGAGGTCAGCGTCTTTAATAGCGCGTCGCGTGCAATCGTTCTCCACTTGTGCCAGCGCATCGGGCGACTCGAGTCGTCATTTCGAACGATGCAGACCGACGTGCTGCGGATCCGCTCCGATATGTCGAAAGAAAATAACGACATCAAAGACGAGGTCACAGACATTCACGGCCAGGTACAAACGCTCTCCTCACGCCTCCACGACGTTGCGAGCGTCGTCGACCTCTTCCAAAATGAAATGAACAACCAAAAGAGTCATGTTACGACTCTAACGACTTCTATTGACGACGAGCGCGATCGGCTCTCGGCCGTTGACGTGGTGCGTACAACGGATTCATCTCTTGCGTCTACGACTAACAACAAATTGGTGGTCGAGCTTAGAAAGTCGACAATCAACGGGACGAGTTCGTCACCCGCATGCAGGAACTGAACCTCAAGCTCGACGAGATCCCGCGGGCTTTGGCCGCCCTTCAGAATACGGGCGGACGAGACTCGTATGCGGGATTCACGTTTCGATCACCAGGACGCGACAAGCTGTCGCTGGGAACGCACCTCGACCGCGAGGAAGCCGGTCAGCGAAAAGGAGGGCCGCCTTTCACCGACCTTCAGCCGTTCACGATCCCCGACGACATGAAAGAGAAGATTGAGATGAAGATCCGGCAACGCGAAGCATCGAAATCGGCTTTGGACAAGCGTGCGGCTGCGGAGCTTGCGGATGCATATCGTCGCCTCCAGCTCGCGGGGTACCCACGCGTAACCGAGATCCACATGCACGTGGAGCAATGCCGCGACGAAATCAAGCGTGCGTTCGAGTACATTCGCAATTCGAATCTGCAATTGTACGCGTGTTGCGAGAGCAAAGTGGAGCGCGTCGATGTGGTCTCACTCCAGAACGAGCTGAGAGCGTTGGGTAATCGCGTCCGCGATTTTGAGACACGAGCAAATGGAAAGCATCGTCACGCCCACTCGCCACCGCCGAGTGACCATACTGAAAGTATTCTCAGTGTGTGGAACTTGGACAAGTACTTCAACGTACCGATGAGCAAGAATTCGACCAACAACAGCAGCGTCCGTGTCTCGGTCGCACAAGTCCCAGAGCTGCGCGTCTCGCTGCTCGAGATGGCAAAGACGCTCCATACATTGCGGCAGCAGTGGACCAAGACCCACGTGCAGCCGCTGAATCCCGGCGTGAAGCAGCACCTCGAAAAACTCATTGCACTGCTCAACGACGGCTACTCGGTGACGGCTGAGGAGCCGTTCGATCTCGAGCGGATAGAACACCACGTCGAGAAAGTTGCTCGGCTACTGGGATCCGAGCTTTCGCAGCAAGTGATCCGCATGTTGATGACGCTCCAGGATCCCCACCACGACGGAGTCGGCAGCGACGACGTCGCCACTGCATTGGACAAATACGCACGTTCCTTCACAGAAGCCGTCGGCGGTCAAAGTGCTATTGGCGGGCCCAAGGCATCTCCAGCTGCACACCACGCGGCGACGATGCGTGCCATCAACGACCAGAAAAAGCAAGTGGAGCAGCTGCGCGCAGAACTGGAAAAAGTAGTCGAGTGCCAACGCCAAGCCGAGGCAAACGACCATTCTAAGTCTAATGGGATGGTGACTACCACCACCGCTACCACGGCCACAAGCAGCAGCGAGGCGGCTTCGGCCGTGGATCTTCGCTTCGGGACGCAGCAACAGCAGCTCTACGGACTCCAAGACCAGCTTGTGCAATTACACCGCCAAGCACGACAGCAGGATGACGCGTTTGCCGAGATGGCACGTCAATTTGACCAGTGGAGAAAAGAGCGCACGCCGATCGGCGCGATCACGGGTCAGCGCGTCGCTGGAGCCGCCCCGACGACCCACGCTGTCCAGCACGGACTCCACTTGTCGACCGCACTGCGACGCAGCAATTCGGGCAGCACGAGCGGCGACCTTGATGCCTACCTAGCGATCACGGCAGTCGACCAAGGCGACCGACCAAAGTCCCAGGCCAAGCTCGATCCTCTCACTGTTTTACGCGCTAGCGGCGCGAGCGCGAGCAACACAAGGGGAGCGGCTGTGCCAATGACTGGGAGAAGTCTGCTGGCCATGCCCGTACCCGTTGCCCGCAATGGCGTGGTGCACAAGATCCAATCGCGAGCACAAGGGATGCGGCCAGGAAGCGGCGTCCACCACGACACAAGTAGCACTTCCTAGCGTACGCACAGTCAGACTTGTAAATGCGCGTGGGGTAAATTACTTTATTACAGGGAGCGAAAGCCTCACAACGTGCGTGCAACTCGCTTTCCATTCACTACTGGTTACTTCACTGCAGCGGCTCCGAGGCATCGCCAACGCGCTTGAGATGCAGATATGCGTCGGTGCCATACCCCTCCATCGAAATGACTTGCAAATCGCCACCGAAATATCGTGCAAACAGACGGCTGATGGGCAAGCCATAGCCGAGTCCCGCAAGCGGCGAGTCACCACCGAAATCGAGCGGCGCTTCCAAGCGTTCAAACGCATCGGCGTCTGCAGTCGTGTAGAGATACGACCAGATGCGCGGGATCGACGAGCGCGGAATGCCGCCGCCTTCGTCCGAGATCTTGATCGACACATCTTCGTTGTATTCGCCGTCTGCGATGATAATCTTAATCGGCGGCATCTCGTTGTCGACACCGTGAAACTCAATCACCGCACGCATGGAATTCTACAAAAGTCAGATTTCGCAAATCAGAAATGAACATCCAACCCTGATATATAATCGAAGACATTGCGCGTACCTTGATGACTTCAAAGAGCATGTGATGCAGATGGCTGGGCACGTACGGCATCGTAAAGTCTGTGTGGCCGTGCAACTCGACTTCGGGCGCGTCGCCGTATTGCCGGATGCACATGTGTCTTGCCGTGTCAATCGCCGCAATCGCAATCTCGGCAGGCGACGTCGTCTCGCAAATGCAGCCGACCCAGCCTTCTTCTTGTTCATGGAGAGCAATGTGCTGGCTCATGAGCATCCGGATGCCGATACGGGACATATAGAACGTATCCATAAACGAATGCAAGTCCGCCAAATCGGCGAACTCTTGCGACCGCAGATACCGCTCGCCGAGGTCTTTGCGAGAGTCGTGCTTTGCGGAAAACGACTTGAACAGCTCCATTTTGAGCTCGTGAATGCCCTTGGCCATGGTATACAGGGTGCCGCTGTGGCGGTTCTTGACCGACTCGATGAGGTCGCGGAAACGCAATTCGTCCTGTGGTGTCTCAATCTTGGGGAAATGCAGCAGCTCTTCGACGGAGCGGATATACCAGTGTTTCACAAGTTTGACCGAGGGCATGTCGCTGAGTCCATGCGGCAAATCCTGCAGATTCCGCACGCGGTGCGCATACCGCACCGGCAGCTCATAGTGGAGAAACTTGGCCGATTGAATGAGTTTTTTTGTGGAGCAGTCCGTGCCAAACTCGAGCAAGTCCTGGAGCGACACGCCGGTCTGCGGCCGCGCTGCAAGCGCGCCGATCTGCTTCATGGTTTCTTTTGAGACGGGGTCCGACGCGCGCGTGGCAAAGCCAAAGCGTCCGCGCAGTGCTGCCGCCATGGTTGTGGGGGTGAAGTGGGGTGGGAATGAAGCGAGGAAGACAGCGAATGTGAAAATGAGAACGGACGCGATGCGGATCCACCGTCGAGTGCGTCAACTGAAGTCTGACGTGAGAGGAGCTGTCCCCCACGACTTGAAGTCTGCTTTGATTGGACAGTTTCCACCACGACAAAATGGCCACCCGAGACATGTTGCACAAACAGTCTTTTGCGACACATGGGACAAAAATGAAACAGAAGGAAAGTGAAAAACCTCAATTGAAAACCTCAACACCTTATCAAAAATGATTAAAACCTCGATTTGAATGGTGTTCTTTCGGTTCTTGTGGCGACAAGTTGAAGCGACCATACGACAACACGGGAAGAAAAGAAAGGGAAAGCATCAACACGCGTTATCACCATGCTGGAGTCGCGCCGACGGCTACTGAATACGTCGCTCCTGGCGATCCTGGTGCGTGATAATGTGTACCGTCGGAGACGTCATGCGCTGTCGGCTGATATGGCGTGTGGTGTTGAAACGTCTGTAGGTGCTGTCCTGTGCGCTGTTTATCACGACGCTTTTTCTGCTGGAGACGCCATTCATCGGCTTCAACGCCTTCCTCACGGCTGCGCTCCATATTGTCTACGCTTTCTGCTCGATCGTGATCCTCAACAAGTCACCGTCCGCATTCTCGGTGCGTCGTAACACTAGACTGAGAAGCTTCTTGAAGTGAGGTTGAATTGGGGTTCTGAAATCTTATCTGTGTCTAGATCGGGTTTCTCGTTGGCGCATCCCTGCTGGTGCTCGTGCTCTCACTTGAAGGGGCGATTTACTGGAGCTTGGCTGCGAATTCTATCGGTGGTGGATTGCTGTCCACGAGCCGCGTCGCGTCGGCGCTGCACATCGTCATCTTTGTGATCCAACTGGCAGTTACGTGGATCATTGTGCAAGCGAAAGAAGACGTGATCGACACATACGCGGGTATGTTGGTCTCTGATTTTATCTCATTTCCATGATTGAAGTGATTTGACGTTTGCTTGCCTGGCTGGCGCATCAGCATATGAGTACATCCCTGACGCTGGATACGCGGACAGGGCTTCCTTGTCGAGTGCCATGTCGCCGATCAACTACCAGGCTGCGGCGCCCACGGCAGATATATGAGTTGTTACGTCGTCGGCGCTTTCTACAGTTGATGTATGTGCAGGAATGGCTACGCTTCATGGAATTGTGGATATTTGTGCGTTTTGATGGAGGTCTCCGCCGCATTTTCGTGATTGTGGATATGTGCACGTGTTTCATCACATGATTTTTTTCAGCACGTGGATGCCGTCGTATGTCGCCCCTACAACCACGAAATCGCCGCTCGAGACAACCTCGTTGGGATCCATCGAGAGCTGGGAGAGCTGTATAGAGACCGAGAGGTACGGAGGACGCCGAGACACCAGCGCGGCTTCTCTCGGCGTGAGCTGCGGTGCATTCGACGCGGCGTGAACATCAAGCGTTGCATCGAAAGTCCGGCTAGCCATCAAGCTCGATAAATCTAGTTTGCAGAAGAACTCCCCGGTTGATCGTGATCTCGTGGAGGAGTAGACGTCATTCCGCAAATTCAAGACAACAGTGCCATTCGATCGGAGATGGGAAGTTATCAGTGCCTTTGGTGCCGAGAGGAAAAACCGATGTGTGCAGGTGAACGGGACATCCGTCGTTGTTGGTCGGGTGTCGTCGCTGGGGGCATCGGGCGACGATTCTGGACGTAACGGGGATGCTGGGTGCGTGGTATTTGATCTCTCGACTGCTGACCGACGCTGCCCGAAGAGCTCGTAGTAGCATTCCCATCGGCAGTATGGCCGCTCACGAGACTGCAGATTGTGTACGTGGTTCAACTGAATGACAAGAGACCACAGCACGGGTGTCTGACTCGATGACAATGAAGGTGTGCTGTCGCTTTCGCTGCGCTCGTGGGTACATTTTTTGTAGCTTGGTGAGAGGATCGGCTTCTGCATGAGCATCGCCATCTGCGAGTCAATACGAGATGGTGGTCTATCGCGGGGTAAGAGCTGTTGCTTCATCGCAGCAAGATCCGACGTTGAAGGTATCTCACTCGTTGGGTTCATTGCACTGATCTGGGCCACTGACTTCTTCACTGTCGACATCGCGGACGCTTCACAAGGGTCGTCATGTCCAGCGTGTTCAATCATGTGTTCAAGCTCCTCATCCATGTCTTCATAACCGGCGCTGAGCGATGTGGTTGAAGCTGAGTGTCGTCTCTGCTCTCTCCGCTTCGACCTACCTGAAAGGTGGCTGTCTGTTTGACTTTCTCGGCCGTCATGCTGGTTTGCATGAGACGAAGCGTCTCCAGCACGTAAAAGAGTCGACTGGGACGGTACAGGAATCACTGTTGCTCGAAGGCAATCCATCCATTCAGACGTCAGGGGGTCAGACGGTACGTATGATGCGTCAGGGATGTAGACACCATTGCAGGTGCGCAATTTGCATCGAGCCGTGAGAAGCTTCGTTTCGACGTATCGAATTCGCTCCAAGCCAATATTGCCTTTGATGTTGAACATCTCCCCGGTCAGCGCCATGCAAGCGTAGAAGTCCAGTTTCGTCACATACGCGCTTCGAAATTGCGCCATGCGAAGCTTTGTCGCGCCAAGAAGAATGCTGTGATTCACTGCCGACGAGGCACAAGTTCTCTTTGGCAACTCCGATTTAAAAGCAACTACCGATCCGAGTGGTTTGGGCTGCAGCGCGGTTCGGCGAGTTCGACCCCGTTCGGCAAGCACAGCTGTGATTGGCAGTGGGTCTTGAAGCGGTGGTTCGGTCGCTCGAATGAACTGAATGGAAATACTGTTCTCTTCGTTCAAGAACTGCATCAGCCCACTCGTTTCTTTGAGCTTTGCTTGAAGCGGCGTGCGCGGCGCAAAGAAGTGCACTGTTCGGATCAAGTGAATCGGGAGCCAGTAATTCCGTCCTCGCGCCTGCTGTTGGCGTGGTGATCTCGAGGCCCCATCCGTATGAACATCGTTATCGTCGTCGTCCGAGACATTTTCATCCAAGGAGCTCGTAGCGCTGGATCTTCGCCGTCGTGCTCCCCTTGGGGCACGTTCGTGGGAAATACAGATTTCCGCCGGATCGACTGGAATGCACTCGGTAAATCCGAATGCAGATATTCGCAGATACAAGCGAGAAGATACCTTTTCGAGCGTTCGAAAACCGGGACAGTCTGGTGATTCGTCAACGTGGGTCGCCGCGACTCCTACAGAATCCTTCTCAGCGTCGTAAAGCTCTGGGGGGATGTCGTAAATGCCGTTGATCACGAGCATCATCCGACATAACGTCAGCTGAGCCGGAAGAACAGTCGAAGCGGCATGGGGATCAATCACAACGGTTCTGTCGTCCAGCTTCCCAAGCCCAACTAGCTTGACGTTCACGTCTGATGCCCCCACGGCGTCGGCAAACTTGGTTTCCACCTTCTGAAGCTGCTGGTCACGCTCGTAAATCGCGTAGCAATAACTGCATACGCTCCACGATTCGTACGCCAACGATGGGTCGGTCGAATCCCGGGCAAGCGCAGCAGTGAGGAACGTGTACGTCTTTTCTGGTGGGAGGCGGGACCGTATCCGCACCAGCATCTCGTTGATCATCTTGAGCGTCATCTTGAACGACAGCTCCCCTTTGGGGTACGCAGCGAGACAGCATTTGCACTGCGTCAGTTTCAGCACTTCGCGTTGTGTCAGCTGCGCAGCGACTTGGGCAGCACGTCGCTCGTGTTCGAACTCGTCGGTCGAGTCGCCGCTTTCCTCAACGATGCTCGAGTCACGATACCCCAAATACTGCCCCCTTAACCTCCGTGGTAAGGAATAGTAGGGCTTTGCTGGGTTTATAGGATGCCTCACACGAAAATGCTTGACTTGTAGCAGCCACCACCGGCCGTCGGCATCTTTCGTAAAGTCTGCTACGAGCGTCTGCAACTGAATGCGAAGCCGATGCTCGAGGAACTTGACAAGCTAATAGAGTTGGTGGTGGTCAGCATCCAGAGGCAGGCAGAGACTCGATCTACGTATACGTACCCGCTTGTTCAGCTCTGCAACTTTCGTGCATCCGCGCTCACCCAGTTTGATGAACGTACAGGACTTGTCGAGTTGGACAGTCGTGCACACACGATTGACGAGTGGAGTTGCCGTGGCGACAGTTATTCCCTGCTCACTAATCGGCTCCGTTTTATCTACGGATATGTTCTCTGCTGCAGTCGTTGACGTTGATGAGGGGCTTCCAGAGCGGGTTGGATTCGGGCCGGTAAACGCGCTTACGTTGGCTTCCTGTCCAAGTGATCGCATCACCTGTGACACAGTCGGTGTAGGTACTGCGATCGGTGTCGTGTTGTTGATCATCCATGCGTACGGTGGTTTCCCTGCTTCATGGACAGCCCGCACGACGAATGCTTTCGAGCCGTTGCATCGGACAAACGACTGGAGCGCAAACGACTTGGTGCTTCGCGTCGATGACACGTTGCTCAGCACGGTTTTCAGGTCACTTGGCGAGAGAAGGCGCAGCAGATTTCCCTGATACGCAAGCGCATTGTTGCTATCCGCTTTCCTTGCGGGTGTCGTCGTGGGTTCTTTGGAGACAACGATTGGGTCGAGATCATTTGTTGAAGACACCGCAAGCCTTTCAAGTACGAGTTTGTCCGTCACTTCGGATGAGCGTTGCACGAATCCGTCTTCGTCGCTATACAAGAAGACTGCACGTCCCGTCTCACCATACACAACGGTGTCAGGAATCCACATGCGCAACCCCGAGGGCTTTCTCGCTTTCGCTTTATGGTGCTCGAGGTCATCGCACTCGTCTGACGTCGTGGTCGCTTTGTGTCGCCCAGGACTTGGAGGATCGCGGATCGTCGGTGGACTTGCATCTTTTGATGCAAGAAACGTGTAAAAGTGGACGCCCGGCATGAAATTGGTGGCGTAACAGAATCCGGTCGAGGGGGCAGCCGTGGACGATGACGGTGGGTCGGAAAATGAGACGATAGCTGCATCGTTTCGATACCGCGACACGGTTCGGTCCGTCTCACCTCGTTCAGCCGCAGCCGCACTCGCGATTCCTCGCGCTCGGAAACTGGCCTGCTGGGGCTGCGCAAGAATCAAGTCGGCGTTGGATTTTTCACCAGACTGAATCGCGGTTTGAAGACGCTGCTGTACGATGCTGGACCTTCGTGTCTGCTCGACCGGGTAACCGCTCGATGGATACCGCGTTGAACGCTGTAGACTGCCCCTTGGTCGGTTAGGAGCCGGACCGGCCAGCGTGGACATTGAACGGACCAAATCGTCATGGGCACTGGCCAGATCGCCTTCGGTCATCACGTTCAAACAGTGGTGACCGTGACGGTTTGAGACGACATAGTTTTCAGCAAATGCTGAGTTCGACTGCGGCGCCTATTAGAGCCCGCTACCACACCAGAAACGGAAACGACAGGTTACAATTCAGTACAAAGTGTATTTTTGCCTCGCCAAGAAGGAAATGACAATCGCCGACTTGGACGACACACTACTTCCTGACAATGGCGGGTACTGCATCGACCGCAGCACTGATTGTGCACAAGCAGACCGAGTTCACGCGGCAGTTCTCACAAACGCGATCCACGACCTTTGCGGCCACCGTCGCGGTACGTCTGACGGTGATTTACCTGGTGATGGCTAAGTGGAGTCTCACAATTCATGATCTATTGCATGACGCACAGAACAGATTTTACAGCGACAACTCTCTCGACCGACAGCGACGGATCGTCGAATGTACTAAACGACGTCAGGCGCGGGCCCGCGAGAAGGCTATCGAGCAGGTAGGTGATCGATGCCGTCTCGTCATCCTTCGTCAGCTCTCAGAGGGATCTTCTGATGGTTGTAGGAACAAGAACTCGCGCATCTCCAACAGCGATATGAACACAAGCGGCAATTACACAAACTCCAGAGTCAGCGCGAGACGTCGCGCATGACCCGCAAGCTGGAGCACGTCGCGGCCGCCTACATCCAGCACATTTACCGCACGTTTGTGCACCGCAAGCGATCGTGGCTCCACCGGCAGCAAGCGGCGAAGCTGCTCGCAGACTTTTGCTCATACCAGTGGCGACGGCGAGGCCGCATTCGATCGCATGCATCGCTTCGGATCCAACAGCAGTGGCGCGTGCACAAGACGAGGCAGCGCTGGACGTGGTGCGTACGGACCCTTCAACTATGGATACGCTCTTTTATCCAGAAACGTCGGCGTGAACGGTATCTGGTGGCCGTAAGGATCCAGAGGTGCTTTCGCTTGTGGCGAGATCGTCGACGACGAGCTGCAGTGCTTTCCATCCAGTGCGCATGGCGTGTCCACAGCTTGTGGCACCGCCTCCATAATCTCGTCATGAAAGGTAGAAGACAGCGACTGCAGGCCTACCGCGACGCCTGTGCGCGCGTCCTCCAACGTACCATTGCGCGATTCACTGCACGTTGTCGGCTTGTTCGGTCACCTGTCTTCGCTCGTTTTTCCTCCGTGCGCGTTTCGCGATTACAGTGGTCGCGACTGCAACCGCGGCGACCGATTGAGCTGTGGGAGAACCAACGGCAAATCCTCACGGATGCAGCCACTCAGGCGAAGCGTCTCCAGAGCGACGAGACGAGGCTGCGAGGTGAGCTAGAGGCACTGGAGAAGCGCATTAAGGAGAGTCGAGAAAGACTAGGGGAGGAGCGCGAGCGACTAAAACGGTTTCACTCGTGGGCCGATGTGCGCCGCGCAAAGGACGACGAGCAGATGCGCGAGCAGCTCCGCGACTGGGAGAGCTGCAAGCGATTTGAGATCCGCATGGAATTGGAGCACGAGCTCGAGCTTGAGCGGCGCGCGCAGCTGCGGACGCAGCAGCTTTACGGTCGGCGCGCGTCGCAGGATGACGATGGCCGCGTTGAAGTGAGTTGATGAGCATGAAGGAAGAATATGATTGGATACTAGTAGAATTCGACGACTATTTATTATCCAATAAAATCTCCTCAGTGGATCAGGACAACCAAATCCGAGAAAGATGGCGCGCGACGAATTAGTTGAGCTGCTCGCGCAGGTGCGGCACGGCGTCTCGCTCGACGAGCTGCGCGAGTGCATACCCCAGATCCACAAAGGTACTACTATGATATACTTAGTTACAGAGACGCGTCCGTGACCGTAGGGAGCTGACCCACTGATGCGTGCATGGGTGGGATAGAACTGGCCGAGATTTCACGGAAGCGCTCGCATTTTCTCGAGGATGCGTGCGCGACGGTGCTCAGGCAAAGCTTTACCTCGCCGCGCGTGTGGAGCAGAGACAGCGAGAGCGAGGGCGAAGATGATTCACCCGTAGAAGCCGGTGAAGCAGGAAGAATACTGGCTGCTGTGGCAGTGTGCACGGCGTTCGCAGAGCCGCTGATCCATGCATTACCACCTCGGACAGCAAGTGAAGACATGGACCTCACGCGTCAGGTGAGGTCTCGTTTTTACCTATTACATAGCGATTACCTTGGAAGTATGGACTGACCTGTGTTTGATTCCGATAGCGTGGTGTGTTGGTGGCGTTTGTGCTGGCGATTCTCAGTCGCGCCGAGCTGGCGCCAGAAGAAGGTGGGCGTGATCCGCTCCAACATTCCTGTGAGACCCTTGCTACGCTCACCATCTCGGTTGGAATCGATCTTCACACCATCACGTGGGCGCTGCGCGTGCGGGAAGAACTGCACATGTTCCGCAGCATGATGCTTCCGAGAAAAGCAGCGGAGGACGATGACAGCGACGACGACTTCGACCAGGAAGCGGATGGCAAAGACAGCAATGACGGAGAGGACGACGATGCGTGGATGATTCACACTGTGGCGACTGCGGCAGGGTTCGACGGTGTGCTCGAGTATTTCCTGAAAGAGTCAGGACACGAGTATGCCTTTGTATCGTGGTCTCCAGTGGGGATCGTTCGCCTCGTTGTTCTTATTGTGGCACCTTCCGCCGGCTTGCTGGGCAGTGCGAAGCCACTGTCGATATCTTCGCCGTACTCAACTTTGTTCGCACTGGCGGCTGTCGCACAGGCGCTTCTTCAGGCCCAATCGATTCAGGTAGTTGAACGTTTTCACCACCGTCACTTGCAGAAGGAGTTGACGCACAGTGACCGTGTCTTGTAGACCAAGCGTCAAGGTCTGGTAGTGCTCAAGCACGCACTTGACAAGTGCACACCAGGCGGACTCGCCATCGGAGATCCGTCCACCGAGGTAGCGGAGTCGAAGATGCGGTCGTTTGAGGAGGCGGCAGCTGGTAGGGATTCGGTCCGTTTGTTTATTTGTATCGGCCGGTGACTGACTCCACAGTTCGAATGAACAGCATTCCGAATTCGAGACTGGATTACTCCACTGATCGAACTGGCATCGAATGCGATGGTGTCGTTTCCAGACGCTGACGACCGTGCCTTGGGTTTGACCACTTTTCGCCAACTTCTTCAGGTCGTGGAGCTCGACCATCGGTGAGGACGCACATCAGTTTGATGTCCCGAATATGGCGACTGAGAGTATCGTGTGTGTAGATTTTGGCTGACTCGCCGCCTGGCACTCCGCTGTCCATACGGGAACGTTGCTGCCATTCTCATCGACCAACTTCGAAACGACACGTTCCGAGTGTGGTCAAGCCCAGCACTTGTTCTCGAGCCAACGCGTACGTGATTTGTTTCTTCGGATGCTTGCATCAAGTCTGATAACAGCCGCTGCTTGTATCTTTGCAGCGTACACGTCATCTGCAGTGACGATTCTCATTGTCGATTTTCTCAAGCTTCTGGTTGAGCGTGACCTGAAGACGCATGCTGATTTGCTCGCGAGCGTTGCGAGTCTCATTCGCTTTGTTGCCATCCGAGACAAAGTACGTTGGTTGTTCATTGATAGACGAACTGATTCACTAAGCTGTTGTTGGCTGTGTCCATGGAATTACAGGAAAATCATACCAACTTGAGAGCACCCGAAACGTTGGAGGCTGTCAAAGTGCACCTTGATCGTTTGCACAGTCGACTGCGTTCGACAATGGCCGAAGCTGGGCCATCGATTCCAGCGTTCGATCCGTCCAACATGCACGCACTGCTGCACGATGAGAATGCTCGGTTTGTTCTTGTCGAGGCCGCTCTTCAATCAACGATCGGCTTGCTGTCAAGCTAAAAGGGAATGTCGATTCCACGAAGTGCATCATCGAGAGTGTCCATCGCCACTCTGCTCTGCTGGATAAGTGGAGACAGAGGAGCAAGCCCACGACCGTGTGACTTGGCTCCCTTCTGACGTTTGCCGGATTTAAGCCGGCCTACATTCACAGCGCTGTTTTCTTCGTCGACCGGAATAAATACAAGGAGCTGACTTAGAACACTTCGAAGTGCTTCAGGGAGGGAGATCTCATTTCTCTCACAGAGGACCTGCCAGCGAAAACGGCCGATGAGTAAACATGTAATTTACATGATACCAACGATCGAAGCCATTTACCTTTAGGTCTCGAGTAGATGCCACCCTCAATTGCGCCTCAGATTTTAAAGCGAGCTGGGACGCGGTCTCCATTCGTGTCTGCACGAGCTGCTTTACTCCATCACTATCGCCAGCGAGCTGAGCTATCACAACCTTGGACAGGAATCGCTTGTAGTTGTCTTGGGAGAGCTCGGCTTGACGCCGCTGGTTCGCGCTGGTGCTGGGCTGTGCATCCGAGTCACAGAGCAGAAAATGGGCTCTGAAAAGCACTTCACCCACCGGAATAGCTGCTGTCCGCAGCGGAAGGTCAAGCACATCCCGTTCGATCGCGACGGCGACTCCCTCAAGTGCTAGACCGTCGGCGTCAACGTCCAGCGGTTCACGAGACGGTACCTCGATATTCAGAGCAGGCGGCGTAATGGGATTGTCGTGTCGCTCGGATCGTTTTTCTTGTCGCTTCACATAGACATCGAATTGTGCGCTCACTCGGATTTGTCGTTTAATGTTTCGTTCGCTTCGGTTCACTGTCTGCTGGTGGAGTAACTCAATCACATCGTATATGGCCATGACGAGTGGCCGTGGGATCCCCCACGACGCGAGCTCATCGATCCCGCGTACAATGTGCAAGATATCAAACGCAGTGAAACAGTGGTTCTCCTTAAGCTTCTCAGCGTGTTGCTGGATAGCATCGTGGACGACTTGCTCGCGGCGAATCTGAATTAGACACCCATACGTGAGACCAACGTTCATAGTGAAATAGAGACGGACGCAATGACCTTCAAGAGTGGCGACGTGTCCAAGTAGGAACGCCAAGGATCGATGGATGATTCGAGTCGAAACACAAACGCACCACGCCCACAGCAGTGTGGGGCATCTGGATCAAAGCATTTTAGACCTGCGACCAGCAGAATCCGGTTCACAGAGCCCTTGAGTCCGCCGGGTATGTTGTCGAGCATATTGTCGGATAGGAAGAGTGACTGGGTCGATACCGTTGACGCAGGCTTCCGTGTGTGCCGTTTAATGCTCGTGTGTTTGATGGGTGCCTTTAAAGACTCTATGGACGGTCGGAGTTCGCATCGCATCACGCGCTCAGGTTTCCAGGATCGCATCATTAGCGGAGCGCGGCTCTGAAGCACCTTCAGCACGAGTTTGGGGTCGTCAGCAGCTTTGCCCTGCGCGATCAGTCCGCGCCTATACAGCACCGTGATTATCAGCTTTATAATTAGTAAATCACTATAGAAGGCAACTCACATGACGGCCACCGTCTCGGCGATGCTAAATCCTTCGTACGTTGCTTGTCGAATCACATCGGCGGGCAAGTCGTCCGGAAAGACGTCGGTTTTTATTTTCTTTGGGCTCAATGCCACAAGATCCTTTGCCAGGGGTGACCGCATCATCGCATGCGCCAGCGGAAAGCCCTCGGGCTCTTCCCCCCCGAGATGAAATGCACTGGCCATGCTCTCGGCGCCTCTCACGATCGGACTTTCCAGAGCAGAGGCGGTAAACCATGCCTGCATCATCTTGTCTTCATACACCCGTTTGTCACGCACGAGTTCCGACACAAACGTTGTCGCGTCTTGTCGCTCTTCTAGCTCACGCTCTTCGTGCCGCCGAAAAGCTGCATCCACCTCAAACAGCAATCGCCACAAATCTCCATGGCAGACAAAACGGTCGTATAATGCGCGCACTGGCTCAGACAACAGCCGTCGGTAGCGAGTGCGGTGGTAAGAGAGACGTTCACAGAGCCCGCGCCAGTGGCGCTGGATCGTGGTCGCAGCCGACGATATCTTGTGCTGATCATGGGCTGTTGTATCGTCGCGGCAATCCCGCCACTTGCCAATCGCCAGTCGGCAAATGATCTTCGCGATGACAAGCAGGATTTGGACTGCTGCTCGGTTCTTCTGTGCACGCGTCTTGATGACTGCTTCTTTACGTTGTTGCGTCAATTGCATGCATTGTGCTAGACTAACTTTGTGGAAGAAGCGACGAAGTCGGTCCGCTGCCTGGTGATTGGTTTTCGTTCGTTTCAATTCCTTCAGGAACGGCAGCATGCGCTTGCATTTCACCATTCGGAACACCGACTGGATCACCACAGCCGCTGCCCACTCGGCGTCTTTACGTACGTACCACCAGATGCGCTTCCATTGCTGCGCTCGTTGGTACCCACGTGCTGTCGCTTGCAACTTCTTGACAGCAACATCACGCACGTACGCCTCCACTAGCTTTGTGCAGAGATGTCTTCTTCAGTAACTCTAGAGCCCGCAATCCGTCAGCCATACATTACCTTCTTACCTGCAAGTTGTGTTCTTCCGTTGCAATGGAGTCGTTCACGGTCTCGAGTCGCGCGAGCAGCTGAGGTAACAATGTCTCCGCTGGGATGAGCTGCTTGGAGTGGGAGTCAAAGGCATCCGAGTCAACGTAGGTTACATCAGTGGTCGTTCGATGTATCTTGGAGCCCGGTAAATTTTTCTTCCTAAAAGTACGTAGCGTCAGCGTTCATTCCACTGCGCATCGTCGACTTCAACTGACCAATTGTCTTCCACGCGCTGCAGCACCTCCTGCGTCTTCACCAAATCGCGATTGTACTTCTTGCGGAGGCTTACCTGCCGTTCAATCGACGTAGCGCTGTGCAGTCGTAGTACCAATAGCCCGAGCCGAAGCTGCCGCATGTGCGTGTAAAACGCCGACTTTTCCTGGACGCTACAAAGCACCACCAACATGAAAAGGTGGTCCACCGTAATGCTAGCCTAACGCCCCACACACTCCCAGTCTGGTTTCCGCATGCGCAGCACACATCCCGGCGCGATCTCAAGTCGATCGAACTGCTGCTCGGCCATGCAGGCGTCGTACTGGACGCATCGGCGCACGGGCTTGCGATTCCGCTGGACGGCCCGGGCATTCAGCTGGCAGTTGATGCACTCCCCACAAGCAAAGTCGCCCACCGCGAGGCCTCTTCTCCCCATCTCACACGTACAGGGGCGGCCGTGGTGGCACCCGCACGGCCGCATGTTGCCGCGCGCGGGTTCCGCCATTGTTGGCAACTTCAACAACTGCTTGGGTCCAAACAAAACCACCGACAAATGCTAGCTAAGGTTGGTATACGTTTAAAAAACCCTCTGTCAATGTATATATGTTAAGCATAGCCTGTCATGCCTGATATTTTTCTCCCGTGCCAAAACGATATCAGCACCCATTTTCGCTTGTCTCACCAACTTGGTAGATGATGCTGACGCCATCATTGGCCGAGTTGAAGCCCAACAATCCTCTATTAAGGGGTATTGTTCAGTCGCGACACCAACGAGAGAAAATCGCCAACAAAAAGTGTCAAGGAAGGATTCGAAGAACGAACAAATCGAACGAACATCACCTCCTGAGTATCCGATCAGATCCGACAACTACATCGGAGGAAGAATGCGTGCCTCGTGGCTAGATGATGTCTGGGTCGGCGTGTGGGAGGCGCTTGAGAATGTCTGGCACAAGCTCCAACTTTTCTCCCTTGGGCTGCTGCATCTGCTCTTCTCGAGCGACCAGCGCTGGCCGCGACTCGACAGTACCACCAATACCAATACCTTCTCGTACCCTGTCAAGACCCGCTCCAAGCGCATTGTCTTTGTGCGCCACGCCGAGTCCGAGTGGAACGTCGTGTTCAACCGCGGCGTCTGGTGGCTCGCCGGCGTGCGGTTCCTGCGGGCGATAGTGCGCGAGTGGCTCTTGCTACCCACATTCGACTCGCTCTTTATCGACTCGCCCCTGAGCGACCGCGGCGTAAGTCAGGCGATAGCGTTAGGCGATCACGTTGCGCTAGCGATTATTGGATCGGCTGAAGTGCCCGAGCCGACGCCAGCCCACTGGCTGCGCTACCTTGGCGATGCATTGCCCAACAGTATCGTCGTCGCGTCGAATTTGCGGCGTACAATCGACACGGCGCGGATTGGTTCGGCCGCGCGGCTGGAGCTCCCGGGCGAACGCATTCACGTGCTCTCGTGTCTGCAGGAGATTGGCCGCAACATTGACACGCTCGCGATTAGCGACGCCTACGGCGCCCCGTCCATGCCGCGCTTGCGCATGCTCCAGCGCGAAAAACACCGCGACGAGCTCTATCATGTCTCGGAAAACCACGGCAACAAGGCCATTCTGGGCTGTGCACGCGCGCGACTCGTGGCGTTTGCAGCGTGGGCATTTGACCACGACCGTGACGATGTCCTTGTAGTCTATGGCCACTCGCACTGGTTCCGTGCGTTCTGCCAAGAGTTTTTCCCAATGGAGAGTAACCACCCCGCCAAGACCGAGAAGCTCGTGAACTGCGGTGTCGTGACTTTTGAGCTCCAAGAACGCCGTGCCGACGGCCGTACGACGTTTGTGATTCCGCCTGCAAGCTTTGAGTACATTCGGTAGAAATTTGTTGCCACCCAGCGGATGGAATGGATGAAAGCCCACGGCGTCTTAGACACGCGGTGGTCCACACAAAGAAATATCACTCACGAGCTGGATGAGTATTAGAATTGATCTCCTACATCTGTCCTTCGTGCGTCATCACACTAGTCACCTGGTTCCCAGGAGCTGCAAGCCGTCGTGGTAGACTGTACGCCAGTCCACGCCGCACGATCTGCTCGACCCAGTCGCGGTCACCGAGGCGGTCCCGCGGCGACTGTAAGATACGCAGAATTGCCTCCATTTCGGCCGTAAGCAACTGCGGTTCGAGCTCGTCGAGTACAACGATCGCCATGCCAAAAATTACGCGCCAGCCGTCGATCGCAAACGCATCGAGGATGCGGATCACGACGCTCGCATCGAACGTCTCGCAGGCCGAGAAAAACGTGAGGAACCAGCGCGCTGTGTACGCGGCGACTGGCACGCCTTCGCACTGGAAGTGGGCCTGGAGCTGCGGCTTGTGCATGGAGAGCATCTCTTCAAACCGCACAAACAGCGGCTGCAACACGGCGAGCCCTGGTTCGTACAGATTGCGGTCGTTCTCGGGTTCACAGAGCCCGACAAAGAGCCAGAAGCAGTCAGCTTCGTCAGCTTCGCCGCAGCATACTTCCATGAGCAACCGCACGAGAAAATTCATGCCTTGACAGTAGCCGACGCGTGGGTTGTACATAACATAGGCCCGCAACACACGGCGGATCGTCGCTTCGAGCAACGCGCGGTAGCTGCTCAGCACTTCGGCCGGCGTCGCGTTCTTGGTCGCGTAGATCGCACGGCTGCACGTGCGCACGACGTCAACGTCGATCTCGCGGAGCCACACGACGAGCCGTGCCGTGTCGACGTCGTCCGAGTCCTCGTCAAACGAGGTTTGCAAGAGGCCGTCGGCGATGCGAGTGCCCAGCTTCACGAGCAGCCCTTCGTAGATCTTTTTGCGCTGGTCGCGAGACTTGAGATGGTGCGGCACGCTCGTGCTAGTGCTGGCGTTCATGGTGATGGCAGTTGTGGTGGTGTCACTGGGTGGAAGCCAAGGCGTGCCGCCGTACAGAATCGAGAGCCACACGGCGCTGCGTGTCGTGCGTGTGAGCCCACCGAGACGGATGCTGCGTTTCCACAAAGCCGGACACTGCCGCAGTCGTGAGTGGATACGGCGGTTGGTGTTTGAGAGTCGAGCAAGGGACGGGAAGCAAACGAAGCCACTCAGGGCGTAGATCACGGAATCCTATCAAGGTCACATCAGCATAAGTGATGGGGTCAAGTGGTGAAAGTCCGCTGTACGTACGAGCTGAAGAACAGTTGCCAGCGTTGGTAACAAGGCAGTGGATGCATCGACACAATCATGCGTCACATGGACCGTGTCCATAGCCCACAGCGTCGCCTCGACACTCGCCCATTCGTTCGGCGACGCGACCACGCGGCGACGCATCGCCTTTGATCACACCATGTCAGTCGAGATTGTCAATTCATCCAATAGGAAGGCGGTTGCTTACCTGTGGGATCGCTACGGCGTTGGTCGGACTAAGAGGCGGCGTGGACCCGATCGAGACGCTCCTTTCAGACCCTCTGGGCGACGAGCTGAATTTCTCGTTGAAGGATTTGCGGAGCGCAGAAAACACACTTGAGTCCCCAAGCGTGCCGCTGTTGCTGCCACCCAGTAAACCCCCAAACTGCTTTGCCTGGTGTCGCCGCCTGATCCGCTCTTCATCGTCGTCGACGCGCAGTGCGTCCACAACCGGATGGGACGCTAGCGCCAGCAGCTCGGGCACCGGTACAGCCTTTGTCGAGAGAATCGGTCGTCTTGTCTTGGTGGTGGCAGCCGGTTCGGGTGACACCGGCATCAGCGCGCCGAGTCCAAACTCCTCCAGCGTGATCGACTCGCGTTGCTCATCTTCGTCCTCTTCGGCCGCGCCAACCTCGTCGCTGTCCGCCTCAGCAGAACTGTCGCTCGCCGTGAGCATCGGCTTGGTGTCTCGTGGAGATCTGCTCTCGTTTCCGCCACCCCCAATCTCCAGCAATGCGTCCTCTGGATTGCTGATTGGTTCGGTGGGGAGAATCCTCGTCGCGACGGCGCCAGCAACAGGCGACCGCGGCGACGGCCCGACGCCGACCACGATCTCGGCTTCGGTTGCACTCAAACGCGAAAAGAGCGAGTAGTTTGTATGGTAAAAGAACGTTGCGAGCTGGAGTCGCATGGTCGTGAACAGATCGACTTGCTGGTGGACGGCGGTGGAATTTGTTGCGTGGTCGAGCGCCTCGCCGAGCTCGCGCTCGAGTTCGTCCAGCTGCTGACGGAGTGCCGCGAGCCGCGCGTCCCTCGCGACGAAGTCGGTCCATTTTTTGCTTTCTTCCTTTTCGACATCGCGCTGCAATTGGCGCCACGCACTGATTCGTTCTTGGAGCACAGCGTGGCGCGCGAGCCGCGACGCGAGCGGGTCCAGCACGGTGAAGCGAAGCGCCTGCTCCATGAGGTGGGCACGCTCGCGCCGCATTTGCTTCATGGCCGACAAGTAGTCGATGCCCACTCTATAACTCGCAGCGTCGTACCGAAACGTCTGGGTAAACACTTCGACAACACTGCCCATTGCGCGGCAGGCGCCATTGAGCTGCGCGAGCATGTCGCTGAGCTGGAGCTCGAGCTGCTGCAGCAGCGCGTCGTGTTCCTCAAACCGGCCGATGCGGTGCGTGAGGTCGCCGCCGACTTTGGTCGATTGGTGTGGACGCGGTGACAGGAGCATGGGGCGGCGGTTAATGGGCTCGTGTCCACTAACGCGTGGTGATGAGCCCGGTGTCGATGTCGGTGACGCGGCGTACTTGCCAATTTTCTTTCGGAACTCTTGCAGCAGTCCGCTGCCGCCAGAGGCACCGGTGGTCACAGGCGGAGGCGGAGGCGGAGGCGGCGACATGGGGGCAGTACGTCACGAAGGCGTTGGCGTGGGCGTTCTTGACCCGGTCGCTGGTTTCCTTTGTTGCGTGTGATGGTGCAACCCTGCTTATGTCTAAATTCGCTCCACGAACCTCGAAACTGTGGTGTGTATGAAACGGTTTGGGTGTTGGGCGAACGTGGTGTCTCTAATATCACGACAGCACCACCCAATAGACTCGACTCGCGACGGTGTGATTCGTGGGATGACGAATCGAGATGCGACCAACTTCAACGAGATCGTGGCGCTCTTGTGGCGCAACGAAAGTGGCGACGACGACGACGCGTCACTAGAGCAGCGAGATGCGCGCGACATTGAGCACGATCTCCAGCGACTGCTTCTTCTGACGCGCGATTCCAAGCAGCGCGATCAGATGGTGCAGGCGCAGACGGTGCGGCGCGTCACGATGATTGCCAAGCACGCGAGCAGCTGCAACGGATGGGGCGTCCAACGATGCTGTGCCGCGTACGTCATGAGATAGTCTGGATAGTACCGTAGTATCATTTCTGACATCTCACACCGTTTTGTCGCACTGTTTATGTGCAAGTAGCATTTTGTGCAACCTCGCAGAGTCGGAACGAGCGCGCCTGAGTGCCAGCTCGTGCGATCGGTAAGTAGGTACTCGGCTCGTCCTCTCTTCTGTTCTCTACGGCTTTAGACGGAGTCGTACCTATTATGTAGGTGGCGCTGCGTTTCCCATCGCCACAGGTGTCCGCTGGCGTTGCTGCTCCACCAAACCGTCGCCACCGGACCTGCTTCCGACCTCTGCCTGCGTCAGCTCAGCGCAGCCGCACTGCTCTCTTACTCGGTCCAGAACGAATGCCAGACGCAGCTCGACTTCATCAGTGCGCTGCCGTTGCTGCTGCAGATCCTCCACAACGCGCGCGACGACGGCGAGCTCGGCGTGTTTGTCGCTGCTACACTCTGGAACTTGGCCAAGTCCCCACTGCTGCTGCTCAAGCTTGAGACTGTCCACGGCATCCTTAAAGATCAGCTCATGCGCAAACTTACCGACGTCTTGTGGACGCCGCTCGAGTCCTTTCAGCTTTGTGTGACGCCCACGGGGGAGCGCGGCACAAGGGGACTCCTCGAGAGCGACAGCGCCGACAATCTCGGCATTATGCTCGCCGCTTCGACAAGTACAGAGCTCTCTGTCGTACTCCGTATTGAAAACTATGTTGGTCGCGCGCGATCGCTCGCAGACCAGTACCAAGCCAAACCTCCTCTACACGGTGCTGGGCGACACCACGATGCCTCTGTCGTTGTAGAAGGCCAGAGTGTCTCGCACTTTGATGAGAGCGGCGGCCTGCGGTCCCGCACGTGCGCCGTGTGCAGCAAGTCCATCAAGCTCCGCAGGCGACGCATGCCACGGACGGGTGATGCCTCTGTCAGCCAGCTTTCGTACGTGACATGCGCGCGCGACGGCTGCGAGCAGACGTTCCACACCAAGTGCAGTCGCTGGAAATCGCTTCCTGACGCGCGGCGTGTAGCCCACGCCCACGAATTTCACTGTGCCCAGTGCACACTCCACGTCAATCGTGTCAACTACTGCGACTTTCTTGCCGACAACCCCGCGCATGAATCGCTGCTCACAGAGGCCAAGTTTACCTCCGTCATTATCCAGCGCGTAACAACCATATCAGGTGATGGTTGCGTTGCGTACACGGCCATACTGGACAAGCAGACCAACGACGTCGTGGCGGTTGGCGTCAAGAAATACCGGATTCCATCCAGTAGCCGAGATATGGAGATCTTTGTCGTCGCGATCCGGTACGTACGGCTCATGGCGTGTCCAGCGACCCAGCAGACGCAAACCCACCAACGCAATCGGACGCCATCACCCACTCCTCCTTCACCATCGTCGTTAACACCTTTGGGGACTGCGATTAAGAACGAATGGAGCATTTCGTTTGCACGAGATAGCGCGACGCAAGTGCCCGTCGCGCCTGGCAGTGCCGTGCTTTGGCCAGGTCTCTTCTTGCAAGACATTGAGGCCTCGCTGTACACACAGCGATCACTGGGGGAGTTGGAGAGCGTGTTTCTCTATGAATTTCAAGGCGACACTGCGACTGACAAGATGTATTCGTGTGGTCGAGCAATCTCTGACTGCAGTTCTGTTGTTGCTTCCTCCTCTGCTGTGACCGACACACCGGTGCTGTGGACCACGCTGCACCCACGACGGGGTGTGTGCATGAAACTACTGGCAGAACAGATTGGCCACCACAAGCAGCTGAATGATCTCCGACGCATGGGCACCAGCCGCACCACAACGCCCACCGCCAGTGCGAATGACAATACGAAGAAGGCCAAGAAGAAACCAAATTTAATTGGCCGCAAACTCAGTCGCGTGGCTGTAGCTATGGGCACCCCATAAAACAAGAACATATGCAGAGTACGTGGAGTATTTAATGCAGAGTACGTGGAGTATTTAATGCAAAGAGACTAGTGTCAACGAGTAGTTTTACACCTTGAGCGTCACGTCCGTGTAAATATGCAGAATATCCACAACCGGACCCGCCGGCATGCTCGACGCCATACCGTAAATCGCGTTGCCGCCCTCGAGTGCGCCGTTTGGATCGTTCTTGACTGTCTGGACGGCGTCCGTGAGGTCCGCAAGGAACTTTTTGCCCTTGCCAATGTGGCGCAGTGTCACGCAAATATGCACGCTCGCCGGGTGCTGCAGCGAGTTGAGGCTCCAGCCCTTCTTGGTCATGGCATCGCTCACCTTGAGCACGTTCAGCCCGTCGCCGCGGAAACCCACGACCATTGCCACTGGGTCGCCCAGCACTTTAATGCCCGCGATCTTCTTGATGCCCTGCTTGATCTCGTCGGCCGTTTTGAGGATCAGATCGACCTTCTCCATGTATCCGTCGTGGCCGAGACGCATCATCGACGTCCACGCCGCCGCGCTTAGCGCACCCGCGCGCGAGCCCGCCAGTGTCGGCGTGATGTAGAGCCCGCCCGACCAGTCGGGGTACACAAAGTACTGGAAGTGGCGAAGCTCCTTGTTCCGGTACAGCACGACCGACGTGCCCTTAGACGCGTACGCGTACTTGTGCGTGTCGCACGACATGCTCGTGACGCCCGGCAAGTCAAAGTTGAAGTCGGGGATCACGTCCGGACGCAGCTTCTTGGCGAACGGCAACACAAAGCCGCCGAGGCAGCAGTCCACGTGCAGCCCGACGTCGTTCTGGACGGCAATCTGCGACATCGTGGTAATGTCGTCGATCGCGCCGTTCGGGTAGTTGGGCGCGCTGCTGTAGAGCATAATCGTGTTGGCCGTGATGGCCCAGCGCACGGCGTTCGTGTCAATCTTGAGCGTCACCGGGTCCAGCGGCACGCGCACGAGCTTGATGTCGAGGACGTCGCACGCCTTGTCAATCGCCGCATGCGCCGTCGTGCACGCAATGATCTCGGGTTTCGTGATGCCGTACTTGTGGCGGAACCACGCGCGGTGGGCCTTGGCCGCGAGGAAGATGCTCTCGGTGCCGCCCGAGCTGATCGTGCCGCACACCTCGTTGTCGTCCTTGCTACACATCAGATTCGCCGTCATCTGAATCACTTCGGCCTCAAACTTGTTCACGGCCGGCCACAAATCGCCGTGCAGCGGGTTCGACACGGAAAACAGCTCGTACGCCTTGTTCAGCAGCTTCAAGTGTGGTTCTTCGCCGTGGTACACAGCCCCCGAGACCATGCCGTTCTGCCACCGCTTGTCCGAGTCGCCCACGAGCTGCATGAGCAGCGCCGAAAGCTCCTCGTCGCGCATGCCCTTCTTCGGGAGCACATAGTTCTTGGGCAAGTGCGACACGTGCGTCACTTCGCCCTTGACTGCTTGCTCGATCTGGCCCTCGATCTTCTTGATCTCACTCGCCACGCGGCCAGACACAATCGGCAGTTTCTTGAGGAACGCAACCGCGCCGCCGCCCACAAAGTTGAGCACGTCTTTCTGCCGCACGTACCGCGCCTTGCGCACACTGTCGACAATCGACGAGACCACCATCACGGCGGCCATGACCACGAGCACGTCCCCGGCCGCGGCTTCAATCTGCGGCACGTGGGCCGACAGCGACTGCCACGCGTCTAGCAGCACGCTCTGCTTGTGGGTCGGCAACGCTGTGGTCTGGAAGCGCCAGTAGGCGGCAGCGGCCAGCGCGAACGGGTACACGCGGCGCAGCAGACGGTCGACGTTCAGGACCGACCGCAGCGACACGTAGAGCAGCGCGGCAGCGACGCCGAGGCCCACAACTTCGCGTGGCACGTCGGCAACGAGGGCTTGCACAGACAGCATGTTAACAACTTGGAGTGGTGGGGTTGTCGGGAAAGTTGGGGAATGAGAGCTTGGAAGAAGCGAGAAGTTGGTTGTTGGCTTTTTGATGATGACCCCTCCTGGTCTCACGCCAACGTCTCTGTACTAAACGCAAGTTGAGATAGCGATTAGTATTCCGTGTTTTGACCTCTAAAACCTCCAAAAGCCTAATCATTGGCGCTTGGACGGATAGCCCACTCAAACTGTTTACCTCTTGGCGAACTCGACAGACATCGTTGCATTGCATCCTATTTCAGTATACGCATGTTTCCGAACCAGACTAATCACCAACAACTAGTTGGATTGTACTGGAGGAACGCCATCTGTCTGCATTACCAGTAGTAATACCGTAAAATAAGACCTGAAATACTCGTTTATATGTTACCCCATATTGATTAGATGTTGCCGCCCATAACATATATGTTTAAGAGTGTTGGGCTCATTCGTGTGATCCAAGAAGACGGCCAAATGTGGCGAGGACGCGTGCCGCGCCATGGGGGCGGCGACGGTCGCAACGGCCGCAGCGTAATGCTGCTGATGATGCTGGTGCGCAACATCGCTGACTTAGACCGCAAGCCGCCGCTCACGCTGGGTCTCATTGGTGGGCATCTCTCTCTGTGATTACGCGTCACCAAAACTCGGAGCTGCTCACCACTTACCACTTGGCAATATCTCTCGCAGGGCTGATGGCCGGTCTGCACTTTCAGAAGATGCTCAGCCCCGCGCAGTTCAAGCGTTATTCTCTGTACGTGCTCCACCATTTCTAGGGTCGCAACCACCATCGCAACTGACGGAAACATGGGTCATGTAGCTGTCCAGATCGCGTGCTCGCCAACGGCGAAGTGTCGCGCGTGGTCGTGTCGGCGTTTCTCCACGTGGATGACGTGCATTTGTACCACAACATGTACGCTGACCTACTTCCATTTACTTGAGACCAGAGTCATACTCACTGGTTGATATGCGTTGAATTAGGATTTCGTTTTTGTGGAAGGGGTATCATCTCGAGCACCGCTTTGGGTGGCTGCGCTTTGGTCTCACGATCGCCTACTTGCTCGTGCTCTGCCACGTGCTCGTGGTTGCGCTCGCGTTCTCGCTGGAGTCTGTCGTAGGCTTGCGGGGCTACGTGCGACAGTGCAGTATCGGCTTTTCTGGCGTGCTCTTTTCCCTCAAAGTACTGCTCAACCACGGCTCGCCGGCCTTTACGACGGTCTATGGGTTGCAAGTCCCGACCAAGTACGCTGCGTGGCTGGAGCTTCTTTACATCCACCTTCTCGTGCCACGGACGTCTTTTATTGGGCACATGTGTGGGATTTTGGCCGGTGCGTTTGCCCACTACTGGTCGATACTGTAATTTCGTATTGGGGAGATATTGACAATGCTGGGTGCTCAGGCTGTGTCTTTGTGTGGACACGATCGGAGACGGCGATCATTGATCGTGGCGCCACGCTGCTGGAGAAAGTTTGGGCTTCTTCAGTCCATGCTGCACCGCCAGTTGTAAGGAACTTTGGAAGCGGCACGGCGACCCATGGTCCTCGACAGCATGAGAGTGATGAAGACATGGCGCGGCGTCTGCAAGACGCAGAGAACCGGCGTGCGGCAGGCAATGTGCGAGACCGCTTTCACGCGTACGGACACTCGACCTACGAAGAGCCTACTCCACTGGTATCACGCACCGAACTCACACCAGAGGAACTACGTCGACGACGCATGGCCCGGTTTGAGAATACGTAGAGGTAATCAAATTTTACTACTAAGTATGAGTATTTCATCGAGGTTATAAATATTCGGGAATGATAGACCGGAGAGTTGGGTCATCAGGCTCCGACTACCAATGCCGGTTGGGGCTCTGAGCATAGCTCCAATAGACAGGCAATGCAGGTGTGGTCATCTATGTCCTCGGTGGTTGGTGGGTCTTCTTCGACGTTAGTCGCGTGGGTTAAATTGTCCAGAGCTTCGCCAGAACTGATCGGAGATGGCTCACACGATTCAATCGTCACGAGACGATAGCTTGTGCGCCAGTACAAAAGCAGCAGCGCGGTCGCAAACGCCACGAGCAACACGAAGTTGATTCCGAGAAAAACGTCCAACACACCAAGCGGTGCTGTCGCCAAGCACCAAAGTACATGGGCCATGGATGAGAATGTGAGCGCGTGAATGAGACGCTGGTAGGCGACGTGGCTTCGCGACGACTCGTCGACACCGATCCGCTCAAAACTCTGGGAAATACGCGGTGTGTTGCTCACAAAGCACAGCGCCATGGCAAAGCAGACCCACACGTACAGGGAGAAGCAGCCAAACTGGAACGAACGAGCCGACATGACGACGAGCGTCACCGCCATTGGGACGAACGAGAAAAAGCCGCCAGCAAAATCTTCTCGTCCCGATCGAAAATCGGCCCAGGTCAGACTGAATAATTCGCGCACTGTTTGGGGGTATCGCACAAATGCGTGTGGTGCCTTCTCACACTGCAGGCACGGCGTCAGCTCGGCTATCGACCGCAGCTCCAGACACGATCGGTGGGCACTGCGAACACAAAGTGTCAACGGGTTGATACAGTGGCACAAGCGCACCCATGTGCTTGGCACGCGCAACGAACAGCTCTGGCGGCGCTCCCAGTCGCAACACGCTTCGCTAAGAATATCCACTTTACCGCAAACCTCGCACTGGTCACAAGTCGATTGCATCTCTCTGCTGATACACATCGCCCGCCACTTGTGGTGTCGAATTGATGGGCGTGGCTGCGGCTCCAAATCCGGCATCGTGAGTGCATGGGCATCCAAGCGGCACACGACATTCAATAACCGATTCTCAAATGCCGTGATCCACTTGAATGAAAACGGGGAAACGAAGGTTGGTCCATCTTGTGGCGCGGCCGCCGCAATCGACAAGCACGGGAAACTATCTCCTTTGAACCGCGAGACAAACTGGCGCCGCCAAAAACTCTCGTTATGTTCAGACTGAAACCGTCGACAACACGAGGACACTCGCATAAGCTCGGCGGCGGTCAAAAATGCTGCAATGTGTGCGAAGGCATTGGTCTCTAGCTGCAAGACAGACGCATCCGACAAGCCAAAGTCGTTGCTATGAGTTGACATCAATCGATGGTCAATATGGGATGCTGGTCCCGATCGGAGAATCTGATGCTGAATCCAGCAAGCACAAGCGATCACAGCAAGCGAGCACAGCGACATCCACAAGACTTGCTGAGTTGGGAGCTGCCGGGAAGCCTTAAACGATGAGGTGTATGCATACACCAGTCCGGTCGCAACGCCGGCACTGGAATAGAGCCATACACTCGCAGAGACTAGGTGTTCCTTTGCACGCCTTGCGGCGGCCTGGGCAGCTGCTGCGCCGCGGATACGTGGACTCGGTGTATTTTTGCCAGTGCCGCCCTTGGGTTCGGACGCTTGGAAGAAGACGAGCTGCGCAAAAAATCCCACTGTACCGGTAAAAGTCCCCATGAAGTTTGTGGAGAATGGGAGAGACGACCCGGGAGATACTCTCGGTAGTTCTGGATTTGCAGATGTTCCACTTGAAGACGAATTTACTTCCATTGCCCACACGCGGACGCAAAATAGTGCACCCAGCACAATCGTGAACGACCACAGTGCACTTCCGAGTACGAGGAAGACGACGCCACCTCCGAATGCCTTGGCGTGCAAGCCCATCGTGGCTCGTGCAAACTTGTACGAGATCGGGATTGCCGTGAGTAGTCCAATCACGGCGCAAGCCGTGACGGGAAATAAAGGCAGTGTCGGACCCAACCAGACTACGGACAAGTCGACCAGCACGAAAACCAAGCACGCTGCCATGCCAAGAAGCGGGCCGACAAAGTACTCGGGCGTGAAGCGTTCCAGCTTGGCTAGGAACGGGTGGAGGAATCCTGGACACGCTGGAGCGGGTTCGGTCGGAGCGGGCTTGAAGTAGGGGAGCGAATGCAGTAATATGAGTTGAGCCATGAAGAAGACGAACCCAGTGAGCAAATGGATCGCACGAAACTGAAAGTAAACATGGCGCCAATAAAGTGCTGTGCTTGCCGCAACCCAGGCGACACTCGAAAGCGTCCACGCGACACCCTGATATGTGATGAAACGAAGGCCCCCTTGGAATGGCTGAAAGTAACGGTATCCAGACTGTACCCTCGGACCGAGTCCGACATGCGTGAAGAGAATAGCGCCGACAGATAGCACGAAGCCAAAACCATAGAGCACTTCGTCGGCGTGTCGAAACCGTTCGTTCTGATGGCACATGTGGGCTCCCGCAAACAGCAGCACCGCGCCAACCGTGACGAATCCGTCGACGACGAGGAACGAAAACAAATCCGGTCGATGCAGCAAATCCCGCCAGCGCTTGTTCTTGCCCGTGGTGTGGAGACGAGGGGAGACAGTGGGTGTGAGAGGATACGACTTCGTCCGTCGTGAAGTGATCCCAAGGGAGCGGAAGTGACGAATCGATGAAACGATCGCGACATGCGGGATAAAGCCGATCAAGCCAATGACACTCACGACGCCACGCGGCAGACTTTCCGCTGGAACCGAAATAATCAACGTCTCGAATAGAAGCTGAACAGCAAACAGTGTCCATCCAATCGCTTGGCGAACAACAAACTGCGGACTGCCTTCAAACGGCTGCCAGAGTCGGTATCCTTCGAAAATGCGTTTGCCTGATGCGTGGGATACAAAGCACCCCAGTGCAAACAATGTTGTCCCGACGCACAACGAGAGATTACGCAAGTAGACTTCATACGGTGTTTGCTCGTCGTGCTCGTTTCGGAAATAGTCTGCCACAAGATGGCAGAGGACGGACGACAACGTCATCATAAGGGAGATCGTGATCTCGCCTTGCTGTAAAGCCAATTGGCGGTTCTTGACACGTGCAGACGTCGTCTGCGCTTGCATGGAGAGTGGACTGGTCGTGACGACATGCGCGACTGACGGACTGCGTCGTGTGGTTGGAGTCGTTATCTGTTGCTCGAAATACGGGAGCGACGACATAATTGCCCCGGCCGCACCGCACCCGAGAAGCAACGCAACAGGAGCAATGGTCTCGGCCAGCCTCGCACTGTTCAGCATCAGTAGCATTGACATTGCCAAGAAGAAACCGTACCAGAGCCATCCGAGCGTCTGCAAAAATACAAACTTCGTGCTACCGATAAACGGCTGCCACCACGCAAAGTCGGGCAACGCTCGAACCGCACCGGCATGGACGATGGGACTGGCAATGGCCAACGCGAGAATGCTCACGCTCCAGAAAATCTGTTCATGGAGCAAATAGACACGGCACCACCCGTCCTGTAACACGGCTCGGTCGAGTCGGCACGCATACGATGCAATCCCAACAGCGACAGTCGCACTGCACAGTAGTGCACTCACATAGACCTCTGGAGGACGCCTGTGGATGATGCTCTCGCTGCTGGTCGTGACTTCTGGTTTAGGCAAGGCGACGACTTCCGTCGGCGTCTTAGACGTGAAATGCTGAAGCGAAATGAGTAGGATAATCTGTGAGATCAGTCCTGACGCGCCAACTGCCGTTGGTGCACCGCGATACACTACGGGATTCCCACTAAAGTCGGTCGCGACAAACAGCATCATCGTGCCGACAATCATGCAGGCAAAAAACTGCCACCCGAGGTACTGCAATAGTAAAAAGAGCCGTTCGCCTTCAAACGGCATCCACACGTGGTACCCAGGGATTTCTTTGCAGCCGTAAAACACGTGGATCATGAATGCAGAGAGCGTGAACTCCGCACACCCGGCAACAATCACCGCGGCGGACTGAAGTCGGTACGCGTAGAGATCGTACACCGCAAAGAGCATAGCCGCCGACACCGAGACCGCCATGCTGACGACGGCCTTGGCATTCCAAGGCACTTGCTTGGACTTCAGTTCGAGATCGTGACAGTCGTGGACATCGTCTTCGTTGAACACACCGATACTCAGATTCAGGAGTAGTTGCGCGACAAAACCTGCCAGCCCAAGAATGAGATACTGGCCTTCCATCCATTTGCCATGGTCGTCCATGCGGTTCGTGTTGGCGAGCAGCACAACGGCACCAGTCAACACGAGCGTGAGGAGGCTCCACCCAAACGCCTGCATCCACACAAACTCGGCACCGCCTTGGAACGGCTGCCACCACTTGAATTTTGGCGACCGCGTCGAGCCAGCGAGTAGCGTCAGTGGACCGATCCACGCAAAGCCGAGCGAGCCGAGTGCAACGAGCGTGAGCACAACGTTGCGTTCCTTGGGCACGATCTCGGCTGCGATGAAAAAGAAGAACGCGAGCACCGCCAGCACGAGCGCACAGACGCGGAACTCTTGGGAGCCGTGCGCGAGCAGCAGCCGTGCAGTGTCTTCGCCAGCGTCCTCGTCGGTGGAGGTTTCCGTCAAGTCGATTATGGCCATACTGAGCGTTGGCGGTCGTGGTGTCCACAGCCGCAGGCGCCGCCGCAACGCGAGCGACCCCTCCATGCGGACGGCGTGGAGGACGAGAGGAGGGATGAGAGGGAGATGGTAATGACGCGCGCGTGATTACGCAGCGGTAGGTGGTCGCGGCAGCGATCCAGCGATCCAGCGATCCGATCCGGCGGTCGCGCGCGTGGAGGGATGGAGGTTGGAGAGTTGCCTCATGAGAATGTTTGCCAACGGTCGGAACGAGGAAAGCGGATGGTCCGAGCCGAGACCAGGCGGAAATAAACAGAAACTTACGGCAAATAGTTTACACTGGAATGGATTTTGGGTAGGAAATGCTGCAGCACGACAGAACGTGTGGCTAATTTTGTGAGGTACGGTACTACCCGTGGCAATGTCGGGTTTTTTTGGCTGTATATCAGGACGTCCGATTCTTTTTCTTCCAGTTGGATTGGTCTGGCCGAATGGGGTTTTCACGTTGGCTTTTTTCAGAAACGACTACGACTGCAGTCCAGGTTCCAAAGGAATTCTGAGGAGCTGTTGGTCCCAACAACGTGGCAATGTTACTAAGGCTTTTTTTTCCAGTGTTCTGAAGTGTCGTCCCGTTGCACATGGATACTGAAGGGTGTGATGGCCTCACGACATCTTTTCTTGGCGTCAGTGGCATCGAACAAGCGGCACTGAACACTGGCGTCCTGCCCACCACCAAACTGTGGATGGTAGACGAGATACATTTTGATTGCAAACTTCTGTTCGGTTTGTAAAAAAAGTTCGCCATCGAATGGTGGGTTGGAATGGAAAACGAAACCGACCGACCTTGAAGTTGGCAATCGGAGCCAGATCAGATTTTGTTCCGGACCAGCCGACACCATCGAAACAACAAAAAGTGGTTCAAGCCGAGACAGAGCCAATGAAGAGGACATGTCGCGTGAGTATTCGCGACGGCAGCGACGTGCTTGAGAAAGTGACCAGCCCAAACACACTCGCGCATCCGGTAACTCTCTGATGACCCGCAACGCCAGTGGACCGCAGAGCCTCCAATTCCAACACACCGCTCTTATCGTCGCGATGCATATGGCTGCACCTTGCGCATTCAAGTAGCGGTCCCCAAACACTGCCGATGCCAGCACTACCTCGACCCGCACCTCCTCGACTTGTTTGGCCAGGTGCGCCAACAAACCCGCCGCCGCAAGTAGCGCCAGTGTGTGCAGCACGTGGGTCGCGACGATGTCGTGAAAGACTTGTGCGAATACCGCGAGCAATGCAAACGTAGTTCCGTCGCTGAAGATCAACCGCGTGTGATTCATGTACCACACGTCGGTACCGGCAGTGGAAACCAAGCTTCTTTTGCCTGTTGAATGTGCCACTCTTCGTCCACTGCCGCGGAATTGGCGGTGGGTTTCTGGAAGTATCGCTCGAGCGTGCTGATGTCACCGGAGAAGTCAGCGTTTACGAACGCACGCTTGGTGGCGCCAACGTTTCTCCAAAGCATTGGTTGCTGATTTTGGGTTGGTTCATGCGCACATCACAGGGAAAACAACCACCTCAATTGCGGAAGCCTAACCCGAGCTAGTATGAAAATCCGCGGTTAGTCTACCCAATTCATTGACGACAATGGCGCCGATCAAATCGACGCCCATCTATGAAGGTGTCCAACGACAAATATCATCAAGTGGTACCTCTACGCGCTCGAAGTACACAATCCAGACCAACGAAAGCCTTCTCTGTCTGCTTTATTCTGCACTTCAATTCAACTTCTCCGTCGCAAGAACGTCACTGGTTTGCTCACATTGGATGGATGGACTGGCATGCCCCATGCTGCCAAGTCGATTCGATTGGTTCCAAACGTTGCCCAAATAAAAGGTCTTCACCACAAGCACATTGTTCACCACGCTTAACACCAGAATCACGTCCGCCGTGACACGCTGCCACGCGATTCGATTTTGTCAAATGTCTCTGCCGACTCTTGTGGGGTCTTGTCTCGTGAGCACACTGTCGGAAGTCTTCCAGACTCTTCCAACTCGGAGTAGTCTCTTTGTCGACAATGATGATAACCTGCTGGGGATCGCTGCCATCGCCGAGGTCGCCCCAGAAGGTACCATTCGTCCTTAACCGCGGTGAGTCTTTACAAATTGGAGGTGTGCAGGATCGACTGCTGTTGACTCTCTCACGTAATATCACATTCCATCGTGTGGTTTTCACTTGTGAGAAGTGCTGGACGAACCTCTCTATCGGCGGTTGATCCGAGTTCGTAGCAAATGCGCGATCGCTTCGAAGAGAAATAGGCTCTGTTTTGTCACAAAGTCCGGGCACGTTTCGTGGCGGTACCCGAGGTTGCGCTATAGCTGGCGTTGGTCTGTGCAATGATCCGTGTAGATGGCAGGCTCGACGGCGTGAATGTGCAAGACGCTCTGTACACTTGATCGAGCAGCTGCATGAGCCGCTGTTTGGCGATACTGGTGAGCTGGACGCTGGCACCGCTGGTCTCGACAATTGCCGACTGCATCTTTGCTGCATCGCCACGAAACCGCTCGAGCACCTGCTTCACCACGGTCTTGAACTGGTCTTTCGACATGTTACCCTTGCTGTCTTTGTAAAGTGGGTACAACTTGGTCTTTACATAGTCGACAGCCACGGCCGTCCACCTGTGTACAAAAAGAGAACAACTCGGTTAGCAGTTAGCACCAGCCTCCGCCTGAATCAAACGTCGACGCACTCTTCTGGCGACCGCTTCGTGCGCTTCTTGGTACTCTCAACTGATCGATGGGACGCTTTCCGCTTGCCACTGAGTCGTCCGCTGTTGGGTACAACTGCACCGAACGACTGAATCGCTGGCAGCGGTGGAGCGGATTCTCGGTCTCGGAAAGGCTGAGAGCGAGACCCAGCATTCACGGTGGTCACCACCGACGGTGGTGCCGGTGGTGGGTCAAGCGCACGCCACAATTCGCTCAGTACGATGCATCGCTCACGAAACTCGAGGCTGATATTGGATCTGTCCGAGATCTCATCCAGCACGTCACTGAAACCTCGTACCTGCACCAGAACAACAACACTCATGATAAGCGCTGGTCGAGCACATTCTGCATGAGCGAACAGTTTCATCACCAACATACCTCGGCAAGATCTTCCTTCCGCACAGGAAGTCCTTCAAGTGCCAGTAGCACGGTCTCGAGCACGTGTGGATGAAGATCTTTCGATGCCAAGGCCGTATCGTCGCCACCACCACCACCACGACCGCCGACCTTTACCCACAAAAATAGCACACCCAAACAGCCCGCCTCCAGTGCTGCGATTTTCTCGCGTGCGTTGAGTTTTCCAAAAAACGCTTTTACGCTTGACACCAACCGCAAACGCGCAGTCTTGGGAATTGTCAGCGATACAGTCGACGCATAATTGTCGTGGCCAGCAGCATCCATCATTCGCTTGGCGAGGTCGCGGTACTCACTCGCAAACGTTGGTGAAACTCGGTTTAGATTGGCCCTGGTAGAACCTGCCAATGGCGAGCCAGTGGATGGTTGCGACGCCGCCACTGCCTCAGCGAATTGGCGTTGGCTGCGTGCGCGGTCTTCCCACATCTGATCCGTCGGCGACCGCGCCACCGTCGATCGTGCGCCTAGCAGTGATCCTCGAGGTGGTGCATACAGTGCTGATGCGCCTAAATCGCCACGCGCAAACATTGCGTCGGCGCGCTGCTGGACAGCTTGGAGTTCTCTCGACATGTGGACGGCGTACGACAGCGCGACTCCACGAATGGGTCGGGGTCGTCCATGCTCCACGTCGAGCCCATCACCATCGGGCATCGCCAGCCGCGCGCGGAGACGACGTGTGTGTGTCGCACCAGTGGCAGATGCTGCTCCGCGTCGTCGGACAGCGCCGACGCCATTGATGATGTTGGTCATGAGACTCGCGAGCCGTCGTGTCTGTCGGCGACTGGACACGGTCGAGGCACGGCGGGAGATGAGATCACTCGCACGCGCAGGGCTGCCTTCGTGACGCGCGCAGTACCATGCATGTGACGGTATGTCGTCCAAGCCAATGCAGTACGTGTGGCTTGCGTGCATGCAGTCTGGCGCCTCGCACATGAGCAATACGTGCTCGTCGTCGCCGCGGCCACAGAGCTCACATCGTACGTTGTTCACGAGCCGCAACTGCGCCTGCAAATCGTGGTCGTGTGGGTCAGGCCGGAACACCTGCGTCGTATCGGCGACTGCCTCGCGGTGGACGACATTGCCGTCGGCGTCTTTGCGAATGACGTCGTGGAACTTGAGTTTGCAGAGCGGACAGAGATTCGTAACTTTGGACCATGTGACAATGCAATCAAAGTGAAAGCGGTGGTCGCAACTCGATAAAAAACCTTGTTGTACGAGGCGCACAACGTCCTGGCAAATACAGCACTGCCATTGGAGAGAGACCAAGGAAACATCATGATTAGATTGGTGCGGGAACACAGCGGATATTGCGGTCATTTCGGATCGCCAGTGGCTGTACGTACCGCGTCCACCTCCGTGTCGTCTGCTTCTTCATCATCCTCTATGTCGATGGCCGCGGCTTCGTCTTCCTGCGCGGTCAGATCGACGCATTTCTGCTCGTCCTCCGTCGACGCCACCATTTCCCAGAGCTTTGTTGAAACATTGCTGGCTTCATGAACTAGAAGCGTGCTTCTAATCGAGGCCCTCACAGTACCAGTTAGGCGAATGCAACTGTGAAAGGCAATTTAGGTCTAGAATCGAAGTACAGCTTCGATTACGTATAACGTAAATTCGGATTTGAGAACATTTATCAAGCAACTCGTGAGACCTTGTTCTTGTTGCATTGCTGTTAATAGTTCAGCATCCTCCGATCCACTAATAATTCATGGCTTGCTTCCTTTGTGAGGAACATGGAAGTGGGTTCAAGGCCCCAACCTTGCGTCCCAGATGAAAGTTCTTTTGCTCAGTCTCTGGAGTACTGGGTAAGAAACCATAGATTGATGAGACCTATTTCGGCCTGGGTGAGCTCCGGTCGCTCGTCTGTCACCTCGCACTGATCGCACCCGCACCGCGTCTGCTCGCCGGTGTACTTGCTCAGCGATTATGAAGGATGCGCGCGGGCTTGTTCTCGACGAATGCAACGTCCTTTGCACCTCCAAGTCCTTGAGTCGTAAGAGTTGTAGCCGCCTTGGTGTGCGTCGTAACCCGAAGTACAGCTTCGATTACGTTAAACGTAAATTCGGATTGGAGGGCTTTATCAAGCAACTCGTGAGACCTTGTTCTTGTTGCAGTGCTATCAATAGTTCAGCATCCTGCGATCCACTAGTGAATGATGGCTTGCTTCCTTTGTGAGGAGCGTGAAAGTGTGTTCAGGACCCTAACTTTGCGTCCCAGTGGATGCGTTGACCAAGGCACTTGGCCTGGTCGAGCGCGTTCAGCGCGTCGAAGCGGCGAGTGTCCTTGACTTCTGCCATGATCCAGCAAGCTTGTGAGCTTGTGTCAATGTCCGAGTCTTGACGTGGGCGAGCCCATGCAAATTGCGGAATGGCAAAGCTCTGGAGCTGGAGCAGTCGATGCCGCCGAGTGCGAGTGGTGAAGGTTGGTGGCTTCGTTGAGCGGGGGCGACAGGGGCGTCGCTTCCTGGCTCATGGACCTGGGCTCAGTGAGGTGTGCGTCCACCATCCACACGGAAGTGCGGCGTGACTTTAGAGAAACTGGACGCGGGAATCTCTATCGTGCCTGCTCAAAATTCAGTTGCAGAATCCAATCGCTGGTGATGGACAAGTAGTGGATGCGTAAAACCTGGTCGTGATATAGAGCGGTCATTGTAATGCAATGGATCAGCTATGTACAGGAACAGCTTCGCTTAAAGTTCGACCTTGAAGTCAAGCTTTTATCAACAGCCTACCGCGGCTGTCCTATTCGGTATGGCCACTCCAATCTGCTGTTCGTTTATAAAGTGAGTGAAGCATGGGCGTAGAACTGATACTCAGCTGTGTTCCTGCACGCCAGCTCCACACTAGCAGCTTCCGGTACTGGTTTTCGGACTCCGAGGTGTACAATGGCTCGTTGTTATGTGGCTTCCTGTGGCACTGTATTCTTTCGAAGCTCGGAATGCGAGAACCCACATTCACCTGAAGATTCGAGTGGAACACGCAGGCGACTTGAGGTCACAGAACATGAAAGAGGTGTAGCTGGTAATATCAT
Source organism: Pythium vanterpoolii (assembly GCA_023334535.1). NCBI lineage: Eukaryota > Oomycota > Peronosporomycetes > Pythiales > Pythiaceae > Pythium > Pythium vanterpoolii. The sequence continues at coordinate 1,345 of JAADVD010000019.1, read as the reverse complement.
CATTTCATACGAAGCTTGTGTGAGTCCCATTCACAGTCAAACGTGAATTACTCGGCCCATGGACGTGAACCCTCGACATCCTCGTTCGCATTGGGCAGTCCAAAACGCTATGATCCGTATTGTCGCTCTCCATGTGTGAACTCCATTGTAGACTGTAGTTGTGCATGTGCAATTTGAACCTTGCAGGATTCAGCGTCTTAGAATATGGCTCAGGTGGTCAAAGACACACCATCAACCAAACTCTGTGTGAACGTGTGCAGTTGATATTCGTGCTATTAGGCCAACAACTATCCCCCACTGAACACGCCAAACACTCGATGTTCGTGTATCCCGATCCAGGCAGAGTTCACTACCGGGTCTTGCATTGCAGATGAACGTGGTCGGGCGATGGTTGGGTTCGTGTGGAGAGAGTGGCCCAGTCAATCCGACCCCAGCCAACCTCTCACACGCGTGATGTGGTGCTGTCTCGCGGTCGGATGAGCGCCGGACCAAGAGTGGCGAGAGATGCGCGACCGGTCCAAGTGATGCCAAAGGGCCATCACGAGTCCCGTGCGGATCTTGTGGGAGAGGCACGCGATTTGGCCAGGTGATCGAGAACCGCTTGCTGGTGAGACCGCAGGGCGAGTAATCAATATGAAGTACCTGTGAATCTGTCCAGTTCACAGGACAGTTTACGTATATTAAAAAACTTAGCACTCTGGACCCCACTTCCCTATTCCGAATACAGTGACCTCGGCGCCGGGGAATTCACTCTCTGTACAGTCTGGTCAGTGCCGCATGAATCGCTGCACGCCAACGTACACCTGTCCGCGCTCAGAGGGCCGTGCCGCACCGCAAGTCCTGCAACCGTGGACTGATGAAAACATACCTACGCTAAGACTAGCTCGCACTTCACTGAGACTTCCTTCTTCTTGTCCAGCTCGACGACAACAGGGATGGTGCGTGGGTTTGCGTCATCCTGGAGATTCTCGACATGCGCCAGGGATGTGGACCCGTCATAGAGGGTTTTCCCGTCCTTACGGCCCCTGACAGCAATGCGGTGCGGTCGCTCGACTTCCACGTAAAGATTGCACTCGGCCAGTTGCTTGAGCGACGCGATATTGCACACTTCGAAGCGTAAGTCCTCCCACGACGGCGCGTGAGACTCGTCCGAGTGACGTGGCGTTGTCGACGAACAAAAGACCTGCATGGACCCAGACCGGTCTTTTTTTTGGAGTGTCCAGTTGCAGTATACCTTGCGCTCGTCCCTTTGGCTGAGACCAGTGATGCCGAGGATTCGCAGTTGTGCGCTGAATGCCTTCGCCTCCTTACGCGACGCCAAGGACGCGTCGCTACTCGGGGCGTG
>JAADVD010000189.1:0-55200 GCA_023334535.1 Pythium vanterpoolii | reverse complement strand
TCCTTGGCGGGTGCTGGCGCCGCCTGCTGCTGCTGCTGCTGCTTGGGCTCGGAGCCTTTGCCGCCCTTCTTCTCGGGCACAGGCTTCTGCTCTTGAGCAGCCGGGGCCGGTGCCGCTTGCTTCTTGTCCTGCTTCTTGGCCATGGTGACTTGTGTGGATGAGGGGGTGAGGAGGAGGAGGCTGGTGTGACTTGCTGTATGAAAGCGAAAGTGATTTGGAGGGAGGAGGAAAAGGGAGCAAGCGGAGGAGGGGGAGGATGAAGGGGATACAGGAGTAGGTTTACAAGATCACAGAATCGCATCCGTTGCTACTGGCTGTGGATCGCTTGTGTTGCAGGTTATACATAGCGAAGCAGTTGGCTTGCTCTCGCTCAGAAATACATGTGCGGCATGATGCCAACACCACATGGTTCACTATTTAGTGTACAACAGGTTACATTTTCGGCTGGCGCTTGGGTTTGTGAAAATAGAGCGGCGGCGGAAGCTCCGCTTCCTCGGTCTCTGTGTATCGCTGGTGTTGCTGTCGTAGGGAACGTCGCATCGACTCGTACGTTTCAGAACTGCCGCGATGGCGATCGCGACGGCTCTGGATCTTCTCGGCTGCTCCCAACCGCGGACTCGTCGTCGCTCGACTCCGGATGCGATCCAGTTCGTCTACGATCTTGTGTCTCGGCGAGTAGTCAGTTGCTCTACTAGCACTACTACCGCAGCGAATCAAAATTGGTTTTGGATGTCGCTGTCGATTTAGTGGTTCGTCCTCTCCGTCCAGGCTACTGCACTGGATTGCAGCGTCGCGCACGTCTTCCTGTTTCAGCTTCTCTGTTTGGGAATCCGGCGGCTTCATGGGTGACAGGGCCGCATCCACCACACTCGCCTTCTCACACGGTTTCACCGCACTGTTGGTGGACTCTTGAGTGTTCTCTTGCTTTACCGGCGTCTCCCTCTCGTTCATATCGTTCATCCTTGCAGTCGTCAGCATCTGCACGCTTCCACCAAACCGCTGAGACGCCAAGTGCGGCGCCAGTGCACGACCGAGACACGCCAACGTCACACGTCCACTAATACTCCCAAGGGTCGTGTGCTGATGGTCCACCAGCGGCCAAGTTCCCTCAACACTCACCCACTCGCTCACGCGCGGCATGTGCCACTTCCTCTCCCCCATAAACGCCAGGTGCGGCAGCTCCACGCGGACGCACGCAAACGCAAGTAGCTTGGCCCGCTGTGCGTCGCGCTGCAGCATCAGCAGCACCAGCGCCGCATTTACATCCGCTTGGATCTGTTGCGCGAGGTGTTTGGCGTCGCTTTCAAACAGACACGACCGGCCTTCAGCTGCATCGTCCTCTGTGGAGGAGATCTCCACGACGCCATCACGCTCGCTCAGCGTCGACGTGTCAAACAGCACAAGATCAAACTGCAGCAATTGGAACGCCAGCAGATACGACGATGGAGACGCAGTACCACGAGCGACGGACGGTAGCGTCAGCGACAGTGTCTCGACGGTGACCTGCAGCAAGAACAGCGACGGCGTCGCCGTTTTTGAAGCCTCATCCACTTCCATAGGTAGTGAATAGGTTGTGAGCTTTCGTATGTATGAGAGAGAATGGAGCAATATCGGAATTTATTTATACAGTGTTTCGATTGACCTACTCGCGTGGCGCCGATGTGAGGTAGTCCTCACCGTACATATAGAGAGGAAATCAGTGGGGTCGGCGACGACCGTGTGGAATGCCATTTTATTTAGTGTGACGTGCGTGTACGGTTCAAATTGGTGCTTGGGGATCTGGCGGTTCTGTTCCATTTCTCGAATAACCACTAATTCGGGCCGTCGGGACTCATGGCGTAGAGGTCGACATAGGGCGCTTTGCGCTTGCAGGGCGTGGTCATGTTGGCGTCGTAGAGGACTGATGCGAGCGGACGCTTGGTACGAGGACGCGGACGCCTGCGTGCCGCAGACACTGGACGCGTTCTCTATTGCGCACGCGCAGCACCACGCCTTCTACGACACGCTCCGCCGCACGCAGCGCACCACGCCACACTCTACAACGAATTCCGTTGCGCCTATAGTGACTGGGACTATTGCCCCCAATCACAGGCCGCAGACGCCACGCATTGTGCTGCGACCGACCGCATGGACCTACTGACTTTGGGACACGGCGAGTTGGCAGTGCGCTCCACATGGTGCTCGTGGGCGTCTACGACCAGCTCCAGCGTGTTGGCGGCAGCGTCCCAAAGCGCGGTCGCGCCCTGTGGGACGCTGATCGGTGCTGTCCGCAACGGCACGACCATGCCCTTCACCGAGGACGCCGACGTCGGCTACGTCTACCACGCCGCGTTCTCGCTCGCGACGCTCCGTGAAGCGTTGCGGACTTGAGGTAGCATGTCTTTCCCAAGGCGTCTGGCGGGTCTGCATTGTGCCGACGCACGGCGTTGCCATTCGGCCGTGACGTTCGGTGGGAGTGGGTGGAGCCACAACGGTTCGACACGCGTACACTGCGGTCCTTCCAGAGGGCGAGCTGGCACGTGACTTGCTGGAGGAGCCGAATTCCGTACGGAGCGAGCGGACGCCGAGCCAGACGCACTGCACTGTGACGAGTTCGAGGAGCAGATGCCGCCATGTTGTGCAGAGGCAGAAGAGGTAGGATGGCGGCGTCCTCCGTAGCGTCCCCTGTGACGTTCCCCGTGATGTCCGCTTGGCGACGGTGGACTCGGATGGGAAGAGTTGGAGCTCGACGTCGTCGTCGGACGAGAGGTGGCAGAGCTTCTAGCGAGGCGCCATGGGATCCTCTGATTTGCGGAGGCAAGCAGAGGTGTTGAATTGGCCACTGGGGTGAGAATGGGTTCCATGTACTCTTCTCAAATAGTACGATAGTCGGACACCACGAATCCGCGCAAAAAATATACGTACGGAACTCATCGTGATACCGTGTCAAGCTGACTCAGGTTGATATTGGTCAGTCCCAACGGCAACAAAATTGAATTTGGATTGCCAATTAATTATAATTCACTGATTTACTGCACTATTCATGAACCGAGGTACAGAGAAGGTGGTTTTGGTGTCATTATTGCTGCTAATATAGTATGTACATTGAGAAAAACTAATATGAGTACACTTGGCTGTTCCATAGCATCTGATACGTCAAGCACCTTTAATAGAAGGACTTGTTTCCACGTCCTTCTATTGAACGTGCCTTGAAATAACCTTTGTTCACTAGGTTTGTATCTGAATAAACCTACCTAACGTACCTTTTCCACAAAATGCGTCATCAGTGGATCCAAGTGGCAGATACAGTATGCAGCCATCGGCCTCCTCCTCCATTCCCCGCCGCCATGTCTCCACTGACCGCCTCCTCCGTCTCCTCGCAATTGCGCTCGTCGCGCTCGTGAGCGGTTCACTCCTGCTCTCTTCCTTGCGTCTCCGCTGCCAGTCCTCTCCGCCCGTTCCTTCCTCCTCCACCACCATTAGATCACCTAGCAACGGTCTCCGTCTTCCCGCCCAACCCGCCTCCTCTTCCCTCTGCTCGCCCACGCTTATCGATCCGCACAGCATCCTCTACACTCCTCCCCATCGATTCACTGACCTCCTCCTCGGCGCGCCGCATCCGTTCTATCCTCCGCCGCTGTTGAAGCGCAAGCACCACCACCTGTGCGCCGCTGGCCCGCGCGACCGCGAGTGGTCGTATTGCCTCCCGATCACTGCTCGCCACGACCTCCCCTACTGCGCTGGTGCTGACCGCCTCGATCTCCTCTCTCCACAGTCCCCCCAGACGCTCTGCTACGCCAGCGTCCTCCACCTCTTGCTGGTCGACGTGTACACTGAACTCGCGCGTCACCATGCACGACCCGCCCTCCTCTTTGGCTCGATGCTCGGTGCGGTCCGCAACGCCTCGCTCATTGCGTTCACCGAGGACGCTGATATAGGGTTTGTAAACTCACCGGAGCTTCGTCTGCGACGTGTGCAAGACGCGCTCGCGCAGAAAGGCTACCACCTCTTTCGCCAAGGGGTCTTGCGGGTCTGCGTTGCACCGACGCATCCGCTCGCGGGTAATCTCTATGACCCACGGCGGGACTCGCTCCACCGCGCGCGCCACGTGCCGTACGTCGATCTCTACCGCATGCAGCTCTCGCCCAACCGCATCGAGTATGATGTGGAAGAGACGCGCAACAATCGCCGCGTCCCCCGTGCCGAATTTGAGCCCTATACAAAAGTGGAGATCAATGGCATGGCGTTGGAGACCTTGGCGAACCCGGAGGCGTTTCTGCAGCACGAGTACGGATCACGCTGGCGTACGCCCTTGCGCCGGGGGACGTACCGTGTGGAGGACGGGAGTAAAGGAGGAGAGGAGGAGGGGTTGTCCGAACCAGCGCGGCCGCCGCAGGCGTTTGGTGGGGACTATGACTTGGCGGACGGCGCGTACGACTCGGCCGTGGACTATGAGTACGAAATGCCCGAGATTGGCGACACAGAAGCGAGTGAGCACGATGGTCATGATCTCTCGGGAGAGGAAGATAATGAAGGAGGAGAGGACCCAGCTGAAAATGTCGAGTGAATACCACCAGCGACTGTTTTGTCCTGCAAGCACGATGCTCCCGTGGCCTTCAATCAAGTGGAGTTGAGAGATCGACTGAGCACTCCCAAAGCATTTTACCAGACAAGCGTGTGGAATCACGATTCGCATGCAAGGCTTTCAACGTCACAAGGCATGTATTGGTCCGTTTAGATGGGGTCTGAAAAGAAAGAAAGAGAAACGAATCACCACGCAAGTATCGCCACCAGCGTGACTGCAACGCACGACGCAAACGCCATGGTCCCATGGCGTCCGCCAGTCGATTTGGGAAGCACTTGCTCGGGAAACGTAACCGTGCCAGTGCCATTAAAGCTCCCCGAGCTGGAGTTAGAGCCGGACCCTGAGCCGGAGGATGATCCTCTCGTTGCGTTTGCAGTGGTAATGCTCTCCGGTGTCATATGAGGAAGGCCGGCCTCGGATTCCGTTGAGGTCCTGGTCACTTGGGCTTCACGCCCAGTCGTCTCGGCGTTGAGCGACATTGGCGTCAGCATGAGGTGCTGTGCGGTAGTCTCCTCCTGTAGAAGCATGGGCGATTGGTCCACGACAGGCTCCAATTTCGCAGCCGGTTCCAACACCGCAAATGAGATGGCGGACACCTCCTCGCCACGGAACGGCGAGTTGACGTGGTTGTCCAAGAGCGACGGGTCCGCCGCTGGAAGCGTGTCTTGGGCAAACGCATTCGAGGCAACGGCCATTGACCAGCCGATCAAAGTTGCGAGCGTTGTGGTCTTCATACTGTGGAGGGGAGGAGGAAGAGGAAGTGGCTTGGCTTGGCGTCGTATCTAGAGAGGAGATTGTGAAATGACCTTGATTGGAAGCACGCAATGCAGCCACGGACTCCGATCCGCCCATTGAGCGGGTGCTCCCGATAGACTGGGTGCCGAGAACGTGGTCCGCGCGATGCTGAGATCATTCGGGACATTGCTGCCACTGGCGACTTGTGATATGTGGTGGATGGACTCAACACGCGTTGCATCGCGCCAGCAGTTTCAGCGCAACAGAAGACGCGAGGAAGACTCGAGTGTCGCCTCCATCGCGTGTGCCTCCCGGTGTATGCCCTATAAAACAAGCATGTCATCTCATCACGCAACTCGACAGCGTCCTCTATGCTGTCTCTATGCTGTATCTATACTGTCTCTATGCTGTCGACTGTGCGACGGCGTGGCCAACCCGATCGCATTCGACCAACTCGTTTCACGGTCGTGGGGTTCACAGTATCTTATCCCCTCGCTCTCCGTCCAGTCTCCACGGAAAGAATCGTGCTGGAAGTAATGCATCTATTCTTAAACGGCAGTTCTCCTACCATGGGAAGCGATTTGTCTGACCTAATGCGTAAGATTGCATCACCACGGAAAGGCGACGCCCATGCCGACTGGTCTGCCGACTGGTCTGTCGACTGGGCGCCGCGCGTCGACGTCACTCACACGCGGCGAGATCCTCGCACTCATCCAGGACTGCGATGCGTCGCTGGAGTCCACACCGCACTGTCTCCGCACGCGCGCTGTCCGTGGCCATGCCTGCATGAAAGCCAAGTTCTGGGAACGAGCCATTGCCGACTTTACCATGATTTTGAACGCGCGACCCGACGATGTCCGCGCACGGTTTTCTCGCGGCATGGCGCTGTTCAAGAGTGCCTGCATTGACAACGCCCATGCTGATTTTTCCAGAGTGTTGGAGGTGAACCCTCACCACGTCATGGCGCGGTACGCACGGGCCGGGTGCTACAACACGGAAGGCCACTTCTACCACGCGATCGAAGAGTACACGCTCGCACTGCAGCACGACGAAATGGAAAACGACACGATGCTTAGTAGACACAATGGAGAGCTGTCGCGTGGATCGTCCCGCGAAGAGGTTGGATCCGCGACGATCCAGAGGCTTAGAGAAGACAAGCCGCTCCAAACACACCAGCGGACGAACGATGCTGCGAGCGCGTCGAGTCTGCCAACGCGATCTGCGCACCTCGATGCCGTGCGCGCGTCTGCTGCAGTGCTTGCTCCTCTTCCGCCTCTGGCGGAGACAAGCGTCCAGGCTGCACGAGCGACCAAGAAACCCCGCAAAGTCGTGCAGGTTTTGTTGAATCTGTCCGATGGCGCCCCTGTTCCAGCATCACTGGCTCACGTCTCGGCTGTCGCACCGAGCGTCCAAAGTGTGGCGGGTGTGAAGGTACCAGGACCACCACCGCCACCGCTGCTGCCGGTAGCAGTGGCAAGTTTGAGTGCTAGCGACGGAGGTGAGGCGGCTGCCTCCCGTGCAGCGACTGCGCAAGTGCCTCGACGCCAGGTGCGGCGCGTAACCATCGCGCTCTGAATATTTCTCCTGCTGCAAAGCCTTGTGCAAATGCTGAAGCGACAGCGTCTAGAGTGATACCGCGGTAGACAGAATCTTACTGACCAAGCCCGAGACAGGACATGTTGTCGAAGCATCGGAGAATGCCGCGACACCAGTCTCGACGACGATCCTGGAGAGCGCTTCATACCGGTATATATCGCCGTCCTCATGCGTTCGGGATCGAGGGCCGAGAGAATCCAGAGATCTCCTTGATCTCCTTGATCTCCTTGATCTCCTTCAACGAACATCCGCATTCACCGTCATCATTGGAGTTGAAGCCATTGGCGAGGTCACATGTCGCAGATCCACCGTAACCGATGACTACCTCATCGTGTCCGACCTCCTATTTCAGCCAATTGAACGCAAGTGCACTGCGTCCAGCGCACAGGAATCCTGCGATTTGATTGGCTGATGCAAAATTCGAACTTTCAATGATTGGATAAAATAGAACGAAAGAACACTTCGAGCAACTCACCAGCGAACGTCGCACCTTTTCCGGGTGGGGAGATGGAGGTGCTCCTCGCCTCTCCACCTCTCTCCTGGGTCACGCGATGCCCCATGCAACAGGCACTGTAGGAATTGTAGGAATTGTAGGAATTGTAGGAATTGTACTGCAATGAGGGACCTTATGGAAAGCAAAAGCATCTGCTCTTCTATATTCGTGTAGTCTCGCCTACGGTGTGATCCTTCTCGCTGTCTTTTCTTCACTTCCTAACCGAACGTTGCGTTGGACTCGCCCCAATGTTTGGTTCGTTTCCGACGGGTGACTGGCAGTCGGACTGGCAGTTGGACTGGACGTTGGGAAGTCTCAGTAACCTGTTGACCAATCACAGACGTGTTCACATCATCCGCTTCGTGTGCGTCTCCTCAGAAAGTGACGGCAGCGTCATGGGACTACTGGACGTCGCATCCGCATCGGCATCCGCTGCCGGACGCTGAATTCTGATTTCGGGACGCTGGACCCTCAGTTCTGGACGCCAGTTCTTCATCTTCTCCATCCAGCGCATCCCAAACAAACGCTCTCAATTTTAGCGATGCACAACTCGACGCAGCCTCTACAAGTGGAGGCCGAGGCCGAGCCAGTGGCCCACGCGTCGCAAGACATTCTCGATGTACTCAAGCACCAGCGCACCAGCGACCCCGTGTCCATGGGCGAGTACCTCCCCAGCCCTCGCGCATTGGTCACCATCAACGAGATGGCGCACTTGCTCCCACACGCCTTTGAACTCGACGTGGAAGAGGAGACGGATGGCCTTTCGCCGGCACAAAGCAAAGCACTGGCGCTCAGTCGACACCACGACCAACAGCACGCGACCGCGACGGTCTGGGGCTCGATGTTTACGCTCACCAACACGATTCTCGGCTCGGGCACGCTCGCTGTGCCGTTTGCACTCGCGTCCAGCGGCTGGCTCTTGGGCAACCTCGTGATGCTAGCCATCGCCCTGGTCACGCGGTACTCGGTCTTTCTCCTCCTGTCGGCCAGCGATCGCGCCGGCGTCCACTGTGCACGCACCTACGAATCGCTCGGCCACTTTACCATGGGCGTCTGGGGCACGCGCCTCGCAGAGTTTACGTTCATCTTTGGGGGCTTTGGCACCCTCGTGAGCTACTTTATGTTTATCACCGACCTCTTCAGCGTCGTTTTGGGCGTGGCCGACAGTCACAAGTGGATCGTCACGTGCGTGTGCCTAGCATTTGTGATTCTGCCGCTGTCGCTCAACCGCCGCTTGGGGCGATTGCGATTTTCGTCAGTGCTCGCCGTGCTCTCGATCACTTACGTCGTGGCGTTTGTGTTGGTCGCATTCTTTGTGGTGGTCAACAACCCGACAGTCCAGGCTATTGACTTTTCCAAGGTCCAGGCCGTGCGCGTCGAACCCGGCAGTGTGTATACGGTCACGCTCTTGATCGCGGCGTTTGCGTGTCACAACACGGCGCTGCCCGTGTACGACGAGCTCCGGAGCCGCTCGCTGCCGCGCATGGACCGCGCGGTCGTCGGCGCCATTGGTGTCGCCTTTGTGTTGTACGAAGCCGTTGGCTTGTGCGGATACCTTCAGTTTGGCGACGCGACCAAAGACAATATTCTGCTCAACTTTTCCCCGGCCTATGTCGCCCAAAACCGCGCGATTCAGTACCCTTTGCTCGTGGGACGCTTTTGCATGGGCGTCGCGCTATTACTGACGACGCCAATTGCGATGTGGCCGTTCCGCTCGTGTCTCCTCTCGGTCGTCCTGCGGTACAAGAACAGCGGCACGCAGACGCCGAGCAGCGCTGCGACGACCATGGAATTTGCGAGCGTCACGCTCGTGAGCCAACTGCTCATTCTAATCTGCAGCATCTTTGTGCCAAGCGTCAAGATCCCGCTCTCGATTGTCGGCTCGGTGTCGGGCTCGCTCCTGATTTTCGTCATGCCATCGCTCTTTTTCATGCTGCAGTCGCCGCATCCCGTACTCCACCGCCGCCATATTGGGCCACTGCTGATGCTAGGTACCGGTGTCTGCGTCGGTGTGCTTGGACTTGCATTGACGCTGTTCAAGATCTACAAGGAACACCTTTAGATAGTCTATAATATATTGGTTTAGGCAGTACGGGTGGAAGTACTAGTATCTCTGGGGTGATGCCGAACTACTCGATGGGCGCGAGGGCTTTGGAGACTGTGTCGTTCGTGTAAAGGAGGATGTCGTGAATCTGTTGGGAGGTCAAACGCGAGTTGTCCAGCTGTATGCGTGAGGAAGCTGTGCAGTGCCAGCGCCTCGGTCTCGAAAACAGCGTGCGTACCCCATAGATGGCTGCGGCGCTGCCTGCGAGAAGGAAGAAAGTGAGCGCGAGCGGTCCAGGGCGACAGATGCGAGCTGAGAGTGACGGCGTCGTTGAGTTCGTTCCATTAAGCAGATCCAGCGCGCAGTCGATGTTGCTGCGGCGATGCAATACGCCGCGCGCGACGGCGAGTGATAGGAGCTGCTGGATGTGAGGAGACGACTACGCGAGTTTATGAGAGCCATGAGAAAAAGAGAGAGAATGGACATGCATGTTCGGATCGCACGTGAAATCAGAAGCCAATTAGCGCTCGTCTTGGTGATGCCAAAGCTGGGCCAAGCGATGTGTGTCTCATCTGCGCCTGGCATGCACGATCTCTTGGTCTCATTTGGTATCCGATGAGTAGACAGAAGTCTCGGTGAAGTGGTGACTTCTTGAGATCTCATTCGAACCTACTCGGTACTTAGAGATCTGAGTCTGTGTCTGATTCCTGATGAAGTTGCGTCCGTCGCAAATGTCAAAGCTCATCTTCAGAATCCTCGCGCGCTCACTCTACTTCCCTCGCTCCGTCGCCTCCCCTCTTGACAAACTCCATGGAGATTCCATTACAAGACGCAGATCTTCCCATCTCACCGCGTACTCGCCGCGTACTGACGCTGGAACGCGGCGAGCGCGGCGAGGCCGACGAGATCAACGCCACGAGTCTCCGGCAGCTAGTACGCCAGTCCCCTGACACAGCGGAATCCAGAACCCCAAGTAGCACCAGTGAGGGCAGCAACCGACGAAGGCGGCGGCATAAGCCAACTGCGGATGGATCCGGAGCAACTCTCAATACGCCGTGGTTTGAACTCTGCGGCACGGCGTCGCCGTCCACGATCCTTCGGCTCTTGGCGGCGTTACTCGTGGTGCTATTCGTATTTGACTTTACCGTCGAGTCGCTCACGATCGCGTTCTGCGACAAACACAATCACCACCAACCACCACATGCTACTGGATGGCTGTCCCGAGTCTTCCATTCAGACGATCTGACCACTCCAGCAAGAGAAGAAGAGAACCCCTCCCTCGATGCCGGCGTCTGTTCACCAGACACCATCGATCTATCCGCGATTGGCGCGTCGCGGCAGCGCCACCGCTTCTACGACCTCCTCGTTCGACGCGGCCCGCCGACGCTGCCTATCTTTACGCGCGAGTTTGAAGTGCTGTGCGAAGCCGGCGTGCGGCACCAAAGCCGCTTTGGGTACTGCCTCCCGATCGGCGGCCGGACCGACGCGCCGTTTTGCGATCGCGCCGACCGCATGGATCTGCTGATACCCTCGATCAACACGACGGGCTTTTGCGAAGCGAGTGTATTGCACATGCTGTTTGTCCACGCGTTTGAAGAGCTCCAGGCCCTCCAAGCCACGCCGCTCGTTGCGTACGGAACATTACTAGGAGCTGTTCGCAATGGGTCCATGATCCCGTACACGGAAGACGCCGATATTGCGTACGCGCCGCTGTCGCCAGATGAACTGGAAACGTTCAAGCAGCGACTGTGGGACCAAGGTTTCCACGTCTTTTACTTTTCGAGTCTGTGGCGCGTCTGTGTCGCGCCCACACATCCGCTCGCGAGCGTCCTGTTTACACCCGACAAAGGCCTCACGCGCAACTACAAAGTGCCGTACGTCGACCTCTACGAGATGCGCGCGGTCGAATACGACGATGGCACGTTCTGGGATCTGTTTGGGACGCTGGACGATCGCTTGCTGCCTGGCGACAAGGTGTTTCCGGTCGCGACGGTCCAGATCAATGGCATGGCGTTTGATACGTTTGCCGATCCCGTGGATTTCCTGACCGACGAATATGGAGAGGAATTTATGACGCCGGTGATGCGCGAGCATAAGAAAAGCAACGGCTTCAATTTCATGGAGGCGTTTTTAGAGGAGGAGAATGAAGTGGAGGTGACCAGTAAGCCAAAGGAGACAAAGGAGAAGAAGGCTGCAGAAACGAATGGCTGATCAGATAATATTCAAAGGTGAGCATGAGGGGAGGGCATGCTCGTCACGCGCTGTGTATGTTTTGTTGTGTATATTAAAAGCGGGAGAAAAGAAATGGAAGCAGCACATCACGCGCTTCCGGACGAGTCCAACCAAACCATGCGTGCTACGTCGGAGAAAGATACCCACCAGCGCTGCACATCTAACTGTACAGGTCTTCCTCGTCGTCTTCAGCCGGTGCCGCCGCGCCGCTGGCGCCAGCTCCGCCGGCAAAGTTGTTGCGCTGCGGGAACGCAAAGTTCGACAGCGAGCTGCCGCCCGCAGTCACGTGGGATCGCGCCTGTTGCAGCGTCTGGGCAAACGTCGAGTACTGCGCAAGGTCACGGTCGCTCACCGAGCGACGGGCGTTACGGACAGCCTCCTCAAAGTGGCGAGGAGCAATCTCCGGGACCAAATCGTCTTCCTCAATGTCCTCCATGTCCTCACCAGCCTCCGCGCGAAGACGGTCGCGTTCCATGTCACGCTGAATGCTCTCGCGAATGGCCAGCTTGGCCGCACGCTGACAGATCTCCGTCAGATCGGCACCGCTAAACTTGTCGGTCGACTGTGCCAAGTAGTTCAGGTCCACATCCTTGGACACCGGACTCTTGCGCAACACCGACGACAAGACGCTGAGACGCGACTCGAAGTCTGGCATCGGGATAAAGATCAACTGATCCAGACGACCCGGACGCATGAGCGCAGGATCAATAATGTCCGGTCGGTTCGTAGCACCAATAATAAACACGTTCTTCTTGACACCCATGCCGTCCATCTCCGTCAGCAACTGGTTCATTACACGGTCACCGGCACCACCGGCATCGCCAGAGCTGCTGCCACGCTGCTGAGCAATCGAATCCAATTCATCGAAGAAGAGAACACACGGCGCGGCAGCACGAGCCTTGTCGAAAACCTCGCGCACGTTAGCCTCCGACTCACCGAACCACATTGTCAAAAGCTCCGGACCCTTGATCGAAATAAAGTTGGCCTGGCACTCATTCGCGACGGCCTTCGCGAGCAATGTCTTACCGCAACCAGGTGGACCGTAGAAAAGCACACCCTTCGATGGGCTGAGACCGTACTTCTCGAACTTCTCCGGGTGCTCCACCGGGTACTGCACAAGCTCCTTGAGCTCGCGCTTGACGGATTCGAGGCCACCAATGTCCTTCCAGCTCACAGTCGGCACTTCCACGGTCGTCTCACGAAGCGACGACGGGTTCGACACACCGAGAGCGTACTTGAAGTGTGCCTGAGTCACCTGCATCGCGTCCAAGATCTCGGCGTCGATCGACTCGTCTTCAATGTCGATCACGTCCATCTTTTCACGAATGCACTGCAAAGCGGCTTCCGTGCAAAGTGCCGCCATATCAGCACCAACAAAACCCTGAGTGTCGCGCGCAACCATCTCGGGGTCGACGTCGTCCGCGAGCTTCATGTTACGCGTGTGGATGCGGAAGATCTCGAGACGGCCGTTCTCGTCCGGCACACCAATGTCAATTTCACGATCGAAACGGCCGAAACGACGAAGTGCGGGGTCCATGCTGTTCGGACGGTTGGTCGCACCAATCACGACAACACTCGCACGCTGCTTGAGACCGTCCATCAACGTCAAGAGCTGCGACACAATGCGGCGCTCGACTTCGCCGTTTGTCTTTTCACGCTTCGGCGCGATCGAATCAATCTCATCAATGAAAATAATCGCCGGCGCGTTCTTCTCGGCTTCCTCAAACGCTTTACGCAGGTTCGACTCCGACTCACCCGCCATCTTCGACATGATCTCCGGGCCGTTAATCAGGAAAAAGAAAGCACCCGTCTCGTTCGCGACGGCGCGGGCAATCAGCGTCTTACCCGAACCGGGCGGGCCGTACAACAGCACACCGCGCGGAGGCTTCACACCAAGGGTCTTGAACAGCGCCGGGTGGCGCAGCGGCAGCTCAATCATTTCACGGATTTGCGCCATTTGGCGACGGCATCCACCGATATCGTCGTAGCCAATATCGTCCATCTTCTCTTCGTCCTCACGGCGCACTGGCTCACCTTCACAGTGGATGATCGTGTCAGGTGCGACAATGCAGTACGGCGCCGGCTCACACTCGACGACCTTGAACTCGACCGGGTGCATCGCCTGACGCACGAGGAATAAATCTCCCTTCTTCACCGGACGGTACGCCTCGACGAAGTACGGCTTGAGGTACACATCAAAGAGGTTGCCCGTGACACCTTCAATCGTGTCGTCCACAGGGAGCACGTGGACGCGCTTGCCGTACGGGACGTCGCCGCAAGTCGTGATTGTCACAACGTCCCCGAGGCGCACACGCAGGTTCTTGCGCACGACCTTGTTCATGCGGAC
Organism: Pythium vanterpoolii; assembly: GCA_023334535.1. Taxonomy (NCBI): domain Eukaryota; phylum Oomycota; class Peronosporomycetes; order Pythiales; family Pythiaceae; genus Pythium; species Pythium vanterpoolii. The sequence continues at coordinate 41,189 of JAADVD010000189.1, read as the reverse complement.
GTTGGCGTCGTCAACAGTCTCGTCCTGCAGCACGACGCAGACCGTGTCGCGGCCCTTCTTGCCCTTGATCAACACCGTGTCGCCACGGAACAACTGAAGTTCTTCCATTTTGTTCATGCTGAGCGCAATGACCGAGTTGTCGTCGTTCGTGGCTTCGTCGACGATCAAGCGGTTCGGCGCGCGCTTGCGGTCCATAATGGCGGTGTTGAATTCCTCCTTCTTGCTCATGGTTACGGGATTCGATCGGCTTCTTTCTGCAAAGTTGCACACACAAAACACCAACAAAATTGTCAGCAACCATCGCATATTCTCAACATTCCTAGTTCTGCCTTGCGTTGCAGAAACGGCTTCGTTCTGACTCCCATTATCCGGCCAACGCTCAGCAATGAGTTGGGTTGGAATTCGACGACACGTCCCAGCGGTACAACTCTGCGTGTGGCTGTTTTTGCCTGCCGGAACGTCGCGAAACCGGTATGGGAGGAAGCGCCGTGCAACGCTGCAGCTTAATAGCTGCAGAGGGATGCTAGTGCATGCAGACAGACAACAGGAGACGTTGCTTACCTCACGAAGTTTCCCTTTGTGCAGCTTGTTCTTTCCTTCGGTGTCGTTTTCCCCCTTGGCGGAAAATGGAGAAGTGAAAGATATCCGTAATCTATCCAACTCAAGAGGTGTAACTTTCCGGATTCTGGGTTGGGTTATCCAGGTCAGCCAAAGGTCAGCCAAGGGGATCATCGAGAATATTCCGTGTAAGTTTTGCGATCTTGGGAATCTAAATGGCCACTTCAATTGCTTCCCGTCCTGCTAAAACCGCCTTCGGTGACGTGGAGGAATTGGAGGCGGTCCATCTGTCATGTTAAATCAGTGCATGGTGGCACGAATTCCACCAGCACTCACTATCATACGAGGCAAGAATGATGGCGGCGTGCTGTCAACTGCCGAGAAACGCTGCCAATGATAAGCAAGCGGCATGCATTAGATTACGACGCGTGGATGTACAGGTCTTTACTACGCACAGAGAAAGATGGAGCCGGTTTTGTTCAATCTATGACGGCTTCCCATGGACAACGCACTTAGTTGCGGCGCTTCGACTTGCACTTGGTGCCCGACGCTGGCGTCGCAGGCTTTGGCGCCGCCGCAGGCGTCGCGGGCTTGGGGGTCGCCGCAGGCGTCGCGGGCTTGGGGGCCGCCGCAGGCGTGGCAGGCGCAACAGTCGGCGAGGAACCAGCTGGCTTGGGCGTAGCCGCTGGCGTTGCTGGCGCAGAAGCAGGAGTCGACGGCGAGTTGGCCTCTGGCGCAGCAGCAGCCGGCGTGGAGGCCGGCGTGGAAGCACCACCACTGTTACCACTGGCGTCGCCACCAGCAGCCGCAGCGCCGCCCGAGCCGCCCGTGGTCGAGACCTGCTTCTCAACCGAGACACCGCTGAACGACAGAATGTCTTGGCCAGCGACCATCTTGGGGGCGCTGCCGTCGTTCGAGAGCGTGAGGAGACCAAAGTGGAGCTCGTAGCTGTTGGGAGCGCTGTTGGCCTTGCCGGAAAACGTCTTGGCGAGATCGCTGCTGCCCGTGCTCGTGTAGAGCGTAATGCCGCTGCTCTCGACCGCAATGCCAAAGTTGAACCAGGTCTTGGTCGTGAAGTCGGCCTCCCACTGGACTTTCGTGTCAGTGCGGAACTGGATCTTCATGGGCGACGCCGTCGCGTCCACAAAGACCTCCCATGAGTGCGACTCAGGGAAATAGACTTGCCACACGTGCTTGTTCTTGAGCTCGGCGTTGGCCATAATACTCGCGCGGAAGTACGTCGTAGCCTCCCCAGCGACATTCTGCACCAACTCGGAGCGGCAGAAGCTGGTCTGACCGCCGAAAATCGCCTTGTCGTCCACGGCAACGTTGATCACGCCCGTGTCACCGTTGAACGCCGGCGATCGGCCGGTCGGCTGCACGGTCACGTAGTCGGCCGGGTTGCCCGTGCCTGACTGGCGCTGCTTGAAAATGTGCAGCATGAACTTGTTCTCGAGCGTCGCGACCGTCAAGTCCTTGCCGCGGCCGTCCCATGGAAGCGGCTTGTTTTGAGCGGCAACCGGCGACGCGACCAGCGCGAGCGCAGCGACCGAGAGCGTCGCGAGGATAGTGGAAAAGCCCATCGTTGCAGTCTTGAGAACAGGGGCAATTGGAGAATGAGGCAGGCAGAGGCCGTCCACAATGGTCGCCATGTAAGGCCATGATGAAATGAAGGAAGGAACGCACCAGCAATGTCTGTTGTGGGAGAGCCAGCAGAGCGCGATGGCAAGTGTCGGTTCATCCGAACCAGCTGGGCAGCCTGGAGGGACGGGGTACATAAAGGATTGCGAATCAATTGGTACTCTTCGACATCGCATAACCTAAAACACCAGATGATTGAGCAATCCCAATTCCAATTCATCATCACCTGCACATATTTTTGATTTCGTTGACCTCTAAGATTAAATAATAAGTTCATGATTCTAGCAATGTGCATTGGAAGACTCACTGATATCGGGTAATCCGGCTGGGTTTCCAGCTGGAATTGAAGAAGTCACAGCAGCAGGAATCCACTTTTAGCTGAAAAGCTGTGTCTGTCTCAGACTCAGTCTAAACAATCTGACTCGGCCTCTCAAGATGTCGAAGCGACACAGGTTCACCATGTTGCAAGGAACGAACCATGGAGGTATTGTGGCTCGTCTCTCTAATGGCGTTCAGGACACGTTGCTCCGCTCGCTGTTTCTGCAGCGCGTACGGATGTCGAGCATGAATGAGTTGTGCTTGACCTTGGGGCATGCGATGGCATTGTAACTGAGACTCACTCACGTCTACTTCCAAGCAGACGTCGTTCGGGCTTTCCGTTGCCTACCACCTCGACGTTGACACTATTTTCTGATATAGTACGATCTACACGTCGCTCAGACCGAGTCATGCGGACTCAATCTGCGCCAGGGCCGGGATGGACTCTCGGGCCAGGCTGTTGCTTCCTTGGGGACCTGTAGTCGTCGTTGAAAGCGAGAGCGACGGGGGGCCTACCAAAGCTAGCTAATGGCCACCTCAACATCTCCATCGTGAGCGAGTAAAAGTCGGACGACAACGTCGATGGTCTCTCGAGATACGCGGGTGGATGTCGGCGCCAGCCGTAGCCACTTTTCTCGCGGTTGGAGCTCATCGGTAAGTGCGACAAATAAATCGAACTTAACGGGAATGTTCCTGATTTCTAATCCCAGTTAAGTACGAGTTTCCCTTCCAACCCCACCAAACGCCGCCACCTTCAATCAGCTACCACCATCATGCTGGACTTGAAGCCACTCCATCCCGTGGCTGCGCTCGCGTCGCCCGCTGCGCTGTATGACAAGAAGCGGTCTGCTGATATCCCGTCTGACGCCAACCACGAAGAGCATGAAGAAGAGAGTGAGCACTTTGTGTACTTGAACACAACGTGGGTCTTTGCTTCGCTGCGGCATCCGCTATGGCGCCTCGCAACGTGTTCGCTCCGCCTTTTATGCTGCTTTATTGTGTGCGTGACGTCGCCACTCGTCAACGCCCACTATACACCGGCGTTCTTCCCTATCTACGGTGACCTCGTCGGCATCTTCTGTACGCACGTGACCCCGCCAAAACTGCTTTTCCACGGCGCACTATCAGCGGTCGTGCTCGCGCTGCTTCGCCTTGTGGTGTACAGACTCTGGTGCGAAGACCAATGGAATTGGCTGCGGCAGTACACGCTCGCGCGGCAGACATTCACGCGTCTCTCGCGCGCATCAAGCGCCTCGGAAATCGTGCGGCACGCAGCGGCCACAACGGATCGCAGTGAAGCGGATGCGACCATCTCACTGCATATCTACGAGTCGGCAACCAACGAAGCACCGACTACACGCGTACGCGTCCACACGGCGCCGCGCGCACAAGGCTCTTGGACGCTGATGGTGTTGTTGTTTCCCATACTATGGTGGGTGCTCGTGTCGGCGCTGCGTCCGATTGTTGTCGGGACTGACTATGAGGACCTCTTGTTTGGCCACGCAACGAAGGTTCCGCAGTGGCGTGCGCAGGTAATAGTGTACAATGTGCTTATGACCCTGCACACGCTCTCGTGGCTGCTGACACTGGATAGTGTACTCCAAGATACGTGGCATTTTAGTGGCGTGTGGCGACGATTGCGATCGGCATACAGCACCAGTGCCCGTGGGATCCTTCGCATACTATTATGTTGGGCGGGACTTCTTGGAATCGGCATTGGTGGACTCTACTTCGACGGTTTTACGGTGGTACGGACGTGGTTCCTGCAGCGCTGGAGTCGGCAAGCTAGCGACGCGCCAGACTCGGTCGAGACGCTGACGAGCGAAGCGTGGCGCGCTGTGCTGAGCAGTCTCGTCGTGGTCTTGGATCTATTGTGGCTCGTGCAAGACTGGCATTTTCCAGCGTTTGCCACGAGCGTCGGCGCCAGGATGTTTGGCTTTCACCGCGACTATGTGGCTATCCCTTTGCTCCACAAGAAGAAGAAACTGTTTCTGACGAACCAATGGACCCGCTGCTTTATCGTGCTCGGCTTGTTGCTGCCGTTAGATCTGTGCAACTTGTACCAAGACTATACCTACAGCCCGCCCGCGTATGCACAGATTGTCAGCATCTCCAACGGGTATCGGGTCTTCCCCTCGCCCACATCCATCACGCCTAACAACCCAGAGATCATCGCACAGCTATCAAAAGAAGGCTCGATTGGGCGGTTCTTCTTGCAGTCTCGACTGGATCGCGTCCCGGCATTGATGTGCGTGGGGATGATGGTCGCACTGGTCGTGTGGCTCCACGACCGCGAGCACTGGCGCCTTTGTTACGCAGCGTTTCTCGGCCAACCCACGCGGGCCGATCAAGCACTGTTGAAGGCAAAGATCAATGCCTCGGTCCCCAAGTCCACGCGTGAATCGTTAAAAGATCAAATGCGGTTGTTTAATCTCTATCGACTACGGAGCCAGTACGATCTCTTGGGTGCGAGTCTCGCAGTCGTGTCGATTGGGTCCGTAATCTTTCAAGTCCGATCGATCTGGCGCGCGACCAGTGGCGCTCCCGAGATCCAAGATGCTGCCGGCGAGACCTACGCTGTGCTGCTACTGGTGGTGTCGGCGGTGATGGTGTATCAACTGTATTATCGGTATGCACTCCAGTACGAGATCTTTGTCCTCCGCAAGCAAATCCCGCCGTCCTCTAGCCGGCTGTGGTGGCGAGGGACGCCGCCGTCGTTGCTGCTCGTGCCATTCTTCGTCGAAGTCGTGCTCTCCGGGTTGTGCCTCCCGCCGTTTCTCCACGGCGATGTCGCGTTTGATGAAGAGCGCTACGTGGTCCTCACGTCACGCAACTTCAAATCCAGTGGGATCACGTGTCCTGCACGCATGACCCGTGGCGGCCTCGATGACGAGGGGAATGCGAGCTGTGACTTGCACTACGACTATCCCATCGAAGTGCTCAACCTCGTCGTGCTCGTGCGGCTCTACTGGCTCGTCCGTCTGCTCCGCAACGCGCTCTTTCGGCGACTGTTTGCCGACCACGCAGCATTACTCGTGACCGCCGGTATTGGTGGCAGCGTGCCCCGCGAGCTGTCGTCACTGCGCTGGAGTCTCAAACTGTGCTTGTCCCTCATCCCCGGCCGCGTGATCCTCAGTATTTTTTTATTGCTGTGGACGGGCACCGCCGCGGCCGTGTCGATCTTGGAGCGGCCGTTTCCGTCGCTCCTCGACAATGAAGAGCACTCGCTTTGGCTCACGATCGTGACGATCTCAGCAGTCGGCTACGGCGACGCGTACCCCGTGACGGCCTTGGGGCGACTGAGTATAATTCTAGGAGCGGTCCTCGGCGGCGCCGTCGTGGTGTCGCTCATGACATCGATCTTTCTCGAGACACTGAAAGGCTCCAAGGACGAACACACGTTTGTGCAAGAGCTCGAGCGGATCACGTACGACAAGACACTGCAGCACCTCAGTGCGACGCTCATTGCCGCGGCGTGGAAAGCGCGTCGCCAGCGATTACGACTCGGACGCCAAAGTCGCGACTCAGATCACGATGTCGTGTTCAAACTGGCCCACGACTTCAGTGCGGCGCGAAAACGGCATCGCCCCAAGGAAACGTTTGAGAGTCTGGACCAATTGCGGATCCGTTCGATTGCCAAGTGGCGGACCACACACTTACGCGCGTGGACAGCAGAAACCAAAGCACAACGCAGCCACGTGATTGAGATGATGGAGAACGAAGTGGCAGCGTTGGAGCGCGCAATGCAGCCGCTCGTGGCGGGTAGTCCATCCAAATCGCCGCTTCCGTGAGCTGTGGTCAGCCCTTCGATCAGCTTGTCTTCTCCGAGGGCACGTGGGAGTCCATCGTGAGAAGATTTATATCTACCGTCCGTCAATCGTGTTGATTAGCCTCTACTGGTCTCAAATTAGCTTAGGCTTGGCTCACGGTTCGTTGAAGTTCGGATGAAATGCCGTTTTTCAGTAGATTATGATCACGCAATCGGCTTTGCAGAACTCAATCTATTGAGATTGTGCAAACAGAGCTCCCAAGGTTTCCGCGTCACAACACAACTCGACGGCTCCATTCTGCATTGTCGTTCCTGCACCATGCAACAGCGTACGACACAAGCGCAGCGCGTCGCGCGCCTTCGTGATCTACTGCGTACGTGACTCTATATAACCCTCTCGCAAACCCTCCTTTCGTAAAACGTAACCATCTCTCGCTTCCTGGGTCATTAGAATGCGAGGGCATTGTCTCCGTCCCATGCTGCTACGACGGGCTCACGGCCAAGCTCATTGAACGCGCCGGTATACCACGAACCACCATGCACATCACCTCTTTCTCTCGTCTCTAACTATACGCTTCTAGGCTTTGAGCTCACGTTCATGACGGGCTTTGGTGTCTCGGCCGTGCACGGCGTGCCGGACACCCAGCTGCTGTCGGTGGGCGAGATGGCGGCCGCGGCGCGGACCATCTGCGCGTCGCTCACGCACGTGCCGTGCATTGGCGACGGCGACACGGGCTACGGCAACGCGGTCAACGTCAAGCGCACGGTCGCAGCGTACGCCCAGGCCGGACTCGCGGGTATTATGCTCGAAGACCAAGTCGCCCCGAAGCGCTGCGGCCACACTCAAGGCAAGGCCGTGGTGTCGCGCGACGAAGCGTTTGCCCGCATCCGCGCAGCCGTCGACGCCCGCCGCGAAGGTGGGTTTGATATCGTGATCATGGCGCGCACGGATGCGCGCGCGACCCATTCGCTTGACGAAGCCATTGCGCGGTGCCAAGAGTTTGTGCGGCTCGGCGCCGACCTCACGTTTCTCGAAGCGCCGCGCAGCGTCAATGAAATGCAAGCGTACTGTGACCACGTGCCAGGCCCCAAGGTCGCAAACATGGTCGAGCGCGGCCTCACGCCCGTGCTGACGCCGCCGCAGCTCCAGCAGCTCGGGTTTAAGCTCGCGCTGTACCCGCTGACATTGCTGAGCACAGGGATCAAAGCCATGGAGACCTCGCTTCAGCTGCTGCAGCAGCAGACCACCACACGTGAAACGACAGACGACGTGAAGGAGGAGGGTGATGACTCGGAGAATGCAACGCCGGACAAGAAACTGGACGCCATGTTGTGTGACTTTGCCCACGTCAAAGACGTCGTGGGGTTTACCGAGTACTATGCCGAAGAAGCCCGCTATGCGTCGAACCACGGAGCAGTTTAATTGCTGTCATTAAGAAGAGACGAATAAAGAACAGTCTGGAAAAATAAAGAACACCACACAGGTGGTGAAAAGTATCTTTTACGTTGTCATGGTGGGTGGAGCAATCGCATCTCCATCCCCAACGCCACTGTCAGTCGGCGACCGCACTGGCTCCGTAGTAATCATAACGTCGTCCTCCATGACCTTGACGCGTTTAAGTACGGGCTCCTCCTCGGTTGCTGTGGTACGACTACTCCTAATCTCGTCGTGATATTCCTCGACGCGTGTGACGTGGTCCGAGAGCGTCGCTGCGGCCTTGCGCTTGAGTTTGTTTTTGTGGCGCTTGCCGTTGACGTGAAGAGCCACGTCTTGGTCGCTCAGCATTTGGACACTGCAGACGTCGCAGTAAAACTGCCGCTTCAGCACAAACGTGTCATCATACGTCTGGTGATGTTGGGGCGCGGGCGGCATGGCGACTTGCAACGCCGCTGCCCGCGTCTGGAACTGCGCTTGCCACTGGTCGTAGACCTCGCGCTGTCCCCACAACGCAAACATTTGCTCATTACTCTTCACTGCGTAGAGATCGGCGACCGTGACAACCGCGCCGGCGTCTTTGTCGCACTTGCCTGGCAGCATGCGCGAGAGCGTGTACTTGGTGTTTTGGAACACGTTGTCGGTCTCGGCCGCGACCGCGAGGTATGCCATCACCACGTCCGTGTACGGTAGCATGCCGTCGCGACGGAAGATCGAGGCGTTGGCCATGGCCCCTCTCGCAACGAGGAACGACGACGCCCCACTCGCCGTGCGGATCGTGGACAGATCCGCACGGGTGAAGATATCGCCGTTCACAAGCACAGGCACAGTCAGGGCCTCGACCACAGGCCGCAACAAATCCCAGTGTGGGGCGTCCACAGGCCGCTCGCGGGGGTACCGCGCGTGGAGACCAATGGCGGCGGCACCGGCGTCTTGCAACGCTTTGGCAAATGCAATCTACGACCCATGTTGTCCATAAGAAGAAATGAATCAACAACAAAAACAGAAGTACGCACCGTGGCGTCGGTGGTGTCCAGTAGACGAATCTTGGCCGACACGGGCACGCGCAAGTGGGTGCTGAGAGTGCGCACAATGTCGCACGCGACCTGCTGGTTCTTCAGGAGCGCCACCCCCATGCCGCCTTGGATCGAAAAGTGCTTCGGACAGCCCATGTTGATGTCAATGGCGGCCACGTCTTGCTGTCTACACGCCACGATCACAGAAAAAAAGAAGAAACATCAGCTTTGTTCTTTTTGCAATGACATCGGAAAGAGAAAACATACACATGCTGGGCAGCTTGGAGCGCGAGCTGGGCGTCAGCCGTACCAATCTGAAACACGACTTTTGATTTTTCTTCGGCGCACGTGCGGAACACGACCGAGTCGCCGTTCTTGCTGACGTAGTCGATCGTATTAAGCACGGCTGCCAACACATGAAGGATGAGTTCTCTCTCTCTTGTTCTTGTGGCTGCGGTGAATAAAAACTTACCGTTTTCAACACGCGTAGTTGCGATGATGCGCTTGTCGATGATCTCTTCGCCGTAGACTAGGTCGGCGCCGTAGCGCAGCGACAGTAGCCGTAGCGGCAGTGTGCCCTGTGATTACGTGTCCAAAGTGAATCGTGGTTAGTTGAGGAGCCATTACCGAGCCAATTTTTGTGCTACGGAGATCGTACCGCGCGCACCATAGGTGCAAGACACGTGGCATTTCTGTACAAGATGGACATGTCGATATGCGCGCTCGTTGCTTCGCTAGCGGCCATCTTCCAAGGAGATCTCCAACAACTCAGATGCCGCTTCCAAACCAATGCTCTACTTCGCAGGAAGCTCTACAAGATGACCATCACTCTCCGTTTGGTGAACAGTCCACTTCAGATAGCGCTACTTCACAAATCGTAAATACGACAATCGTAAATAATACCTCAAGGGGCTAGGGTCAGTCCTGTTTGAGGTCTTTTTACGCATGGTGTGTTATTGTTTGTTGGGACTTTGCTGCTGTTGGTTCGGGCGGAACCATTGGTTCCGGACGCCAAGTCTACCAGGCTCGGGTCGCCCAATTGGTGATTTCGGAAATCGGACTAGAAGAGAGGTGAGTTTATGTCGCCCTTCCTGGCCTCGGTGACGGTCCCACGCCGTGACGCGCGCGCCGAGCGAGACGAACGTACGGTGAGATGAGAGAGCGAGAATCGACATGGAAGAATGCCGATTGCGCGACGCAGAGAGCGCTTCTAGCGTCCACAACAAAAGGGTTCAAAGCAAGTGGAGAGATCTTCCTGTAATGGAATCCGGTAGACCAACGAATCGATAGAATGGTCGACAATACGCACAGCGGCGGTAACACGACGCAGCGACAGATAGACAGCGATCAGCCGTTGCGCTGAAGGACGAGTGTGGAGAAAGCGAGTCGCGACTTGGGTGAAATCCAACGTGGGGTCGATATACGTGTTGGCTGGAAATTCTCGAGTACACCTCTACCGACAGAACGACTGAACCGAGCGGTCTCCAATCTCTCTCTCTCATCTTCATTCACTACTCGACTCGGCTTGTGTGGCACTCTGCCGTGCGAATGCATTGGCGTTGGTGTTGGTGTTGCGTTGGCGTTGATCGTCAGCGTTGGCGTTGGGGACCGTTGGCGTTGACATCATTGGTGTTGGCAACACGCATACTGACGAGTATATGTCATAGAACCCTAGCAACCATGGTCAACATGCCAAAGGAACGCCGCACTTTTTGCGCTGGCAAAAAGTGCCAGAAGCACACGACGCACAAGATCTCGCAGTACAAGGCCGGTAAAGCGTCCAAGTACGCACAGGGTGCGCGCCGTTACAAGGCCAAGCAGAAGGGTTTCGGTGGTCAGACCAAGCCGGTGTTCCACAAGAAGGCCAAGACCACCAAGAAGATCACGCTCCGCATGGAGTGCAAGGAGTGCAAGACCAAGAAGCAGCTCCCGATCAAGCGCACCAAGCACTTTGAGCTCGGCGAGAAGAAAAAGTCGGCCGGCCACACGTACTAAGCGCGTCGTGGGGGTCTTGTAGCCGCAGCCACCTGGTCGAGGCGTCGTGCTCTCTCTTGCAATGTCCATTAAAGAAATGGGCGACTGCCGGCCGCAGCACTCGGCTGGGTCACGTGTGTGACAGCAGCGAGCGCTGCGGCGGTCACGCAGTCGTCGTTCTATCACCCTTTTACGTGTGTCGATCATTTGTGGAATTTGTGTTTGTGTGGAGTGTAAAGAAAAGTCCTGCCACGATCTTCGTTCTCTTAGATGAAGCCTCTATCCCAAGCCGCTCGAGACGACGAATGGTGTACCCAACTCTGCTATCTCTGTCTTCGTCGCGTGAAGTCATAGGCTTTGAACGTCGCGTCTCCTCCACTGAGACGTTGGAAGGGAATTACTTCAAGTTTGTAGCTACAATAAATTATCACCTCGCCGAATTGACACGGCGTTATCAACGGCTCCAGCTTACTTGCTGGATATACTAAGGATGGCGAGTGCCTCTTTCTCTTTGAACGTCTCCAGTAGTGGTGTAGATTAGATCTTCACATCGTCCGTGCGCTTGATACGGGTGCTGGCGGTGGTGCTTCTGGGTCTACCACCGGCACACTTGGTGATGGTACACTTGAATTTTCTGGAATGTCGGTCGAGCGATTAAGTGCGGCCGGCGACGAACTCCATCGCTTTGACGCGCTCACGTCTTGACCACCTCTCGGTGCTTTGTACACGATCTGACACATTTCACACTGCAACAATCATACTGTGAGTTCTCCCTCCCACTATTATTGCCTATGAAATAATCCCAATGCCTCAGACCATACCTTTGTGCGAAGAGCCGAGTTGACATAAGTGCACGTTGCACAGGACCACTCGTCCGTCGGAATATGGGCGGTTGCACTGGGTCCGGCGTGGAGCGCGGCTTCCAAATCCATCATCATGAGCCGATTCACCGACGCCGACGTACTACTGGACCACGGCGTGCGGCCGCTGCGGGAGCCGCCCAACAACGTTGCTTCCGGTAGCAATTTCGGATCGACTTGGAGCGCACTCTGGAGGAAAATGCCGGCCGAATCCAAGAGAAACTGGGGCCGCACGCTGTTGTGGTCGCCGGCGACTTTGACAATGTTTTTATCACCAGCATACTGGGCAAAAATCTGATCACTGTGGTGCGGGCCGATAAAGTCATCGCCATTGGCCGCGACAAACAGCGCCGGCACAAACGAAATCGACGCATGGTCAATCGGTGCGAGCTGCTTGATATCAAACACTGCGCGTTTCTGGACCGAACTCCGGATAAACTTCATGACAATTTTGACAAGGAACGTGGGGATCGTAAAGCCTTCGCGCCGGCCGCGCTCGACGATTTCTTGCACGAGATGTTCCAGGGTCGTAAACGCACTGTCGACGACAATGCCAGCGATCGACGGATCGCGGTCGGCGTGGAGCAATGCCGTGGCCGCACCCATGCTGCGACCCCACAACCCAATCGTCGAGACCTTGGAGTTGTCGCGTAAAAAGTCCATGACACACTTGAGGTCGTCGCGTTCGTAATACCCGAGTGAGATATACTCGCCGTCCGACTTGCCGCAGCCGGCACAATCAAAAGCAACGACGGTGAGACCAGATGCGAGACACGTGCGCAATACCGACAGCGCTTCGAGGCGACACGACGAATTGCCGTGAAGGTAGATAAGACATGGAAAATCCGTCATGCCATTGATCTCATTCTGCTTGGGCCGCCAATGCGAGCAATGGAGCATCTGGTGGCGGTCATTCTCAACCGTGAAATCAACGCGCTGGTACTGCCGTCCCAAAAATGGGAATCTGGCGGGGCCGAGTTCTTCCACGTCATAGGCGGCGCGCGGCGGACGAATAATGAGGTTGACAAGTTCGGTGTAACCGTTTTTGAGCAGATACCAGTACCCGAGTTGGCCCGTCTGTTCTTCGGTCGCTTGTTGACCGCGTTCAATACCGCCGGCTTCGACGCGGTTGTGGGCGTGAGTGGCGGGCGGACCGCGCAGATCGGCGTCGGTGTGGCGGTTTCGCGTCCGCCGGCTCGAGTGCCGCGACGACGGCGCCGACATGGAGTGCCGGCGCGGCGCACCTGCATTAGCGCTAGCACAGGTGCTCGGCACGTCGACTTCATTTGCATCCGGAAGCGACAGGCGCGTGCCACCATTCTCGGCGGTATTAATAATACAATCGCGGGCGGCGGCGTCGTCGCTCACAAGTGAGTTTTTCTGCGGGGCCGTGCGCGACTCGGCGTTCCCCATTGTGTCCTTCACTGTTGTAATAGTAGAGATGCGTTCTGCTGGTATCACTTAATGCGAAAGAGGATGACACGCCAGTGGGAGTAGTGGGGCTGCGCGGGGGACACTCGCGGATGTGCTGCACTTCGTCCAGCGATAACTTGTAGTGCGATTGTTCTCACAGTCGTGTGTGCGGTAAAGTAGTCGAACAAGTCAAGGAAAAACGGGCTGTTGCGTTCTAAGCGTTAAATCGTACTTAATCGCGACGGTGTGCCACACGAAAAGTCCGGGCGAAAATCAGTTTTTTTAAGTGTGCCAGTCGCCTTCACGGCGCGGCCACCTGCACTTCCAGTGCTTGCACCTAAGAGGAGTGAACATTCCATGCTCACGTCAATGAGAAGTCCTCATCACGAACTGTTTTGTCAGCCAGAACAATGCAACAGACCTTTGTGCACCAATCCTGATATTCTGCCTTCAGTCTTGTCTCTTCATCAAGGCATTGGCGTTTCCATACCTGTTCCTTGGCGCACAGTTCGTTTTCGAGAGCTTGGAGTGTTTCACGATGTGCAGCTTCCAAAACTTCCAGCTCCTGATTAAAGCTGTCAAAACATGTTAGTGTGCAGTGTGTAAATAGGAACGCCACCCAAACATCACTGGGTATACCTCTTGGCACGCTGGAGATCACACACACACATTAGAACTCTTCCCTGATTTTCCTCATGCTGCAGAATGGACGTTACCTGCTCAACTTCTTCAACGACACTAAGAATTTTCCGTTCTCGTTCAAGTTTCTTTGCTGCTTCATCTCGACATAACGACATCTTACGAAATTCTTTTTCGATCTTGGTCGTAGCTGCTTTAAGTCGCTTGAGTTGTTTCTGTTGGCTCTGCATGCTGGAATGGAGTCGTCGGCGTTTCTCTTCGACTTGCTGCTCCTGTTCGGAAAGCAAACAACGCTTTTGTTCAAGTACTGAGCTCGCGGCGGCTAATTCTACGAGTTCATCTTCGTTGCCACAACTCGAAGTCTCATGGATGAGACGGCGAAGGCGGTCGACCTCCTTTTGCAGCTGCGTCATCCTCACAACCGTTAGTCTCTCGGGATCAGGTAGCTATCTATCGTGCTTGTCAATCTTTACTCACACGGTCTTCTTCTTCCTTCAATTGGGCAAGCTCGTTCTGCGTCGATGTGCACGCTTAAGTCCAGTTCACCACTACGATAACGGCGAATCATACCTTTTTGGATGTTAGTCCTTGAACGGCTTGATCGACTTCGTAATTTTTCGCCGCAAGGCTTGCCTTCATTTCGGTTACATCGAGTTTTCCCTTGCATCGATCGAAATGATCCATCTCCTCCTGAACGCCGATGATTTTCTCCTGCACCACACGTGAGGTTCAACACAAGTCCTCTTCAGCAATAGACATCCTATCGAACCTCATAGTTCTGTACTTCGGCCTCCAGCGATGATTTTCTAACGTTGAGAAACTTCAGACTCTCCATGTAGAGTAGAATAAAGCGAAGCTCGGTGTTACCTTGTTTTGGCCCTCTGACGCTCGTCTTGGAACGGTGCGACTGACGAGAGTATGTCCTCGGTATTCATAAGGTGAAGTTCGAGTTCTGTCAAAAGACAATCAGTTAGGCTGTAGTCATGCCGCGTGACCGAAATCTGCTCACCCGTCGTGACGAAGGCAACACGTTTTTTCAGCGTCAAAATCTCCGCCCTCATCTTTGCTCGAAACTTCTTTTGCTTCGCCTTCAGCTTCTTACTCTGTTGGCCTACGGTAAAGGAAATGAGTTGGTTCTTGTCCACAGTTGCTTTCCACTGTATGACAACAAAGGAACTACCAATGTGCAAGCCCAACTGGCGCACTTCGTCGAGAGTTTGCGCGCAACGGCGCGTGCTCTCCTGGTCGATCACTCTCAATTCGGCATTCAGCTTGGAAATGTCGCGTTTGGCAGCTTCTAGCTCCTCTTTGAGCTTATCGTGGGCATTCTTCGCGATTCGCATGTCGCTTTCCAGTTGTTCTGCGTGCTGGCCGACGTACCGTTTCTTTGCTCGAACTTTTTGGAGCTCTGACCGTAGTTGGCCAAACTGTTCGTCTCGACTTATCTCTTCCTCAACTGACACAACCATGAAATATCAGCTCGAATGGTTCACATCAGCTGCATACCAACGCTCGTCAGACCTAATAAGCGGCGATTTCGTAGTTCCTCTGATGTCGTCGCGAACGATCCGACGCGTATTTCGTTCGCTTTCACTTGTTTTTCCAATCTGAGCAGTTGCCCACGAAGCTGCTGGTGCGTACTTCTCACACCGCGAGATTTTAGACCTTGCGCTGCGACCCCCTCTAGATTTGTGTTTAGGAGCGCGAGTCAGCTTACATGACAGTATAATGTGGTGCTTAGTGTGCCTCACCTCTGAACTGGCGATACTTTGCTTGCATGACTATTCAAGACAGACCGCACGATTAGTACTTTGCACCGGCTAGGGTCAATCATATATATCACACCGGTTTTCTTGTCTTCAAGTACGCGTAGATCTTCTACGCTCGACTGTAACTGTGTCTGAATCGTTCTGCTGCGATGATGTTCGGTTCTAACAAGTCGCTGCTCGACGGAATTGTTTATCAGTTTCGAACCCATCACATCGGTGCATAACAAGAGACGACTCACCTTGAACTTCTCAATCCGACTATTCACCGTCACAATACTGTCTTCATTCTGTTTGATGCGCTCCATTAACTCCATCTCGGTCTGCATCATGTCCACTGCGAATGACACGGTCAGTCTTCTTTTGGATCTAGTGCGTCCAGGCTCCAAGCTTCAAATCACTCACCGATGCACTTGCGCAGTTCATGAATGTCTTCATTAGCATCTTGAGTAGCTCGCGTGTCGACCTCTCCATCCTCTAAGTCGATGAGATGCGGTGCGGCATGGTCACCGTCGTGCTGCTGCTTCTCCATGTCCTTTTCTTGATAGTGCTTTTCAAAATGAGCAACAAAAACTTCAACACTAATGGACACATGTTGATGTGATTGGCTGAAATTTCCATTGATGGCGGCAAACTTGAGGACCATCACTCTGACTTGTGCGTCCAAAATAGTAATTAAGCGTCCAAAACGGTAAATTACATACCTGTGATTGGCTATTTAGGTCATTTTGCGGTTTCTAGTTCTGTTGGTTCTGCCAAAGAAGCACACGACGTGATTGCCATTGGACCCCGACGCCGTGGACACCTCTGTCTCACTGTGTGTACAAGGGACAATGGGACGTGACAAGCCTCACATGGCCGGCGGCCGCAAGGCGTCGGCCAAGAACAACAAAAAGTCCAAGATCGTACTGACGTTTGACCCTGAGAAGCGAAAGTGCGTTGTCGAAAGGCTGAGAATCGTATGATGATGAATTTTTCAACTGACCGTGAATGCTGCGCTGTGTGTATAATAGGGAGTACCTGACGGGCTTTAGCAAGCGTAAGCAGGAGCGACGTCGTTTTGGTCTCGATATGGAGGCGTTCAAGCAGAAGAAGCTGTTGCTGGAAGCGCGCAAGCAGCGTCGCGAGGAGCAAAAGCAGCTTATGGCGCAGCTCAACATTAAGGACAGCGACAAGGAAGACGAGGACGAAGAGGAAGAAGAAGAAGCAGAAGCGGACAGCGAGGACGAGGGCGAAGACGCTACGAAGACCAAGGTTCTGACCTTTGACGACGCGCACACACAGTCGAAGTTTGGCGATGTCGTTACGGTCACAACGTCCATCGGCGACCTTAAGAGCGACTCGGAGGACAATTTCAGCGACTATGACGACGACGAAGTGGCCGACAAGGCGACCGCTGCACCGCGTTCTGTTTCTGGGAAGTACGACAAGGAAAAAGAAAAGCAGCTTTCGCTTTTCCAGCGGATACAGCTCAAGCGCAAGGGCCTGGCCTTGCCGTCCAAGCGCGCCAAGCTCAAGCAAGTGCGCGAGTCGCGCAAAGCCATGATGGGCTCGGGCAAGAAAGCCGGCAAAAAGGGCAACATTGGCCGCGTAAATGGGCTCGCACGCAAAGAAGAAAAGAAAAATGCTGCCAAAGGCACCGAGAGCAAGTTTTCCAAGAAGGTGAGTGGTGGTGGCGGCAAGAAGCGCAAGCACTAACTAGCGTCCCCACCCACGGTGTGATGAAAATGCATTCTGTATTTCCTGTTTGTTGTTGATGCACACCCTACTTTTATTTAAACGCGACCCCAATTGTTTCGCAGTCGAACGACTCGACTACTTCCATACCTTGATGATGCCGTCGCGACCGCTCGAGACCAGCACAGGGCCATTCAGGTCCACCAGCGCAAGGTCCAAAATGCAGTCGTTGTGGGCGGGCGACGGCGCCACGAGCCCGCGCCGCTCCATGGTCACAGCACTCTCGACACCGCCGCCGGCCGCCAGCACCGCCCCAAGCCCGCCTTGCGCGGCGAAGTACGATGCATCTTGGCAGATCGTAATGATCGGCGCACTCAGTTTGCTCCACGCGACCTCGGGTTTCGTAATGTTGCTCGAGCTGCTGGAACTCGGCATGCCGGCCGAACCGAGCGTCGCGGCCGAGACCAGCGCTTCACTCCGCTCGGTCGTGGCAACGCTGCCACCTGGACCAGTTGACGAGCTCATGCGCCACCAGTCGCTCGGTGCGCTCTGGTTGTCGTAAAACGACTTGGCCTCTCCGTCGCCACACACGGTAAACGACTGCTTGCCATTGCGAATGTCCCAGTACCGAATCTGCTTGTCTTCACCACCAGTGATTAACGCATCGGCGACGCCGCGGAAATGGAGCGACGGACACAGCATGGCGCGCACACTAGGCTCTTCACTCAGCGGCGTCGTTGCGATCTCGTCAAACGACGTAGCAATGCCGTAGATCCCTAGAAAGCTGCCCAAGACACTGCGACTGCGGTGAGGAATGGGGACATGCAGCAGTGTCGGACAGCGACAGGCGTCGGCATCCGGCGCTTGTACATGGAGCGTCCGGAAGATCGCGCGGCAGGCGCCAATGCTCAGGTCAAAGACCGCGACTTCGGCGTCGCCGGCCGCGACAAACACGAGCGGCACCGAGGTCTCTTCGAGCGTGAGGGTGTTAGGCAAGCCGAGGCACGGCTTCAAGCGGTGGATGCTGCGATGCGACGAGTGCCGCCAAATGCGAATCAGCACAAGGAACCGAAGATCCCACAAACAGATAAACCCGCGCGACGTGCCAACGGCCAACCAGCTCACATCCAGCGAGTGCGTGATGCACGTGACATACCCAATCTCGGGCGAGATCTCGAGCTTCCAGGCTTCGCGCCGCGAGCGCATGTCCCACGCATGGATCGTGCCATTGCGAGTGGCGTAAATCAACAGCGATTCGCTCACATTGTTGAGATGGTCGAGTACCGTGATCGCGCTGTTTTCGGTTCGCAGTTCACGCAGGCCGGTGGTGTGGAAATTGGCGCCGGTGGCGTTTACTTTGTCGACGCGAAACACGTGGACCGTGCCGTTGCTCGAGGCCGACGCGACCGAGTGCGAGTTGTCGAGCACAACCATGTCGGTGAGTACGCCGCCTTGGCCGTCATAGGTGGCCCGTGAGCCCTGGTTGATACTGTGCTGCATGGAGCGGACCGACCACAGTTTGACTGTGCCGTCGTTGGACGCCGAGGCGAGAAAACTAAAGTCTTGCGACGGACTGATGCGGTTCACGGCGCCCGAGTGTTCGGCGAGCTCGGCGACCAGCAGGTTCTTGCGCGGGCGCCAGTTGCGGTAGGACGAAAACGCTGGCGCATACCCACTGGCGCTGCCCATGGTGCCGTTACCGCCATTCGAGCCGACACTCGCACCATACCCGCCAGTGGTAAACGTATTCCCTCCACCGGCGGACGACGGACTGGGCAGCAACCCGTTGCGATCGAGACCTTGGCCGACCGTCGATGCCGTTGCGGTAGTGCCTTGAAGCATACTGTACGGACTCGATGGATGCGCGTAAATCGAGTACGCACTGCCTTCGGCGAGGCGCAAGGCCCCAAGATCCGGCGGCAGCGGCGGCACACCCAGTGCTGTCAATCGCGCCAGCAGTTTACGGGGATTGGAGAGGGCGGGATCCACCGAAGACTCGCGAAACACCGAAGCATACATGCCGGGGAGCTGGGCCGCGCGGTGCTTCATGGTTGGTGAATATGGCGTATTATACTCCATGAGACCGACGCCGTCGCCGCCGTAAATGTCGCGCATGTTGACGTTGAGCATCGACATCATGGCGCCGCTAGTATTCACGAAATGGTTCGAGTCAATCACGGGTTGGATATGGAGGTTCCCACCGTTTCCACTCTCGTCAAACTGAGCGGCCCCCGACGCCGGCGGCGGCGCGGTCGGAGCCGCGGCCAGCGGGAGGTTCGGAGCGACCAAACCATACATGCGTACAATCAGCGACAGCGACAAATTCTCCAGCAATGCTGCACTGGCTTGACCGGTCAATCGCCGTGGGGTCGTTGAGACACTGAGCTGCCGGCCCATGGTCGGGACAAGCGCCGTCGACGACGTCGCACTTTGCAGCTGCGTCGTGCCGGGTGCCAACACCAAGTTGCCGCCCTTGAGCGGCTGCGCGACCGAGAGCGCAAAGCGCATGTCGGGCACGTACAATATGTGGAGGCTCGAGCGCGGGAGCTTGCGCACACTGGAGCTACCAATGGGACTGCCGCGGGCATCGTTTTTGCCGCCTTGCCCACCTTGCATCCGCGCTTTCTGCTCCGAGTGGAGCAACTCCATTTTGCTCTTCATGTGCATCGACGCGATCGCAACGTACTGCTGCATGAGCTTGAGGCCTTGGAGTTCGTTTTTCTTTTGCTCATACGCCGTGGCACTGCCGTTTTGGCCATGTTCACCCATCCCCATCGAGACAGCGGGCGTCGGCGGTGGGAGCCGATGCAGTGAATAATTATCGAGCGAATCGATGCTCGAGAGCACACCACGCGCACCGCGAGGTCGCTCTCCCGTATCCTCTGCCTCGGACGAGAGGGAGACATATCCTTCGAGATCCATGTTCTCGGCGACGCCGGACGGAGACGACGACGCCAACAAAACGGCGTCAAACGTTTGGCGCGACACAAAGTGGCGGCAGCAGTCGCGCAGCCGGATCAACAGCTCGCCTTCGCGTTCGCCGACCATGAAAATCATCGTTTTTTTCAAAAACGGACGGAGCAGCGGACCGAGAAACACATTGGCGTCGACGCTGCCCATTTGCACGGCGATAAAACTCATGAGTTTGAGCACAGCATCCCGGATCCACCAACTCGGGTGCAATAGAAGCGAGCACGTCATCTTGGCTTTGTCGGCCAGTGCGCTCGTGCTTTTCTGGAACAACCCGAGCTGGCACAGTGCACTGAGACACTCGAGTGCTTTGGTGATCACAATCTCTTGAACATCAAACAGCGCCATTTCAATGCACGGGAGAATGTAGAGCTCCACTGTGACGCGACCCACAAACGCCCCGACGCCCGTGATGTGGTCAAAGAACGCACCGCGCAGTTCCCAGTCGCGGTCGTTCAGAAACGTAATCAGCTGCGGCAGCACAACGTCCAGCGTTCGCTCGCGTCCGAAAAAGATGCAGAGGCGCGTAATATCGCCCAGTAGTGCGCGCTTGACCAGGGGTGACGAAGTCTTTTGATCCGGGGCCGCGAGCTGAATCACAAAGCGCGACACCATCTTGTGAAGCCGATTCAGTTCCTTGTCGAAATTGCTGGACGCGAGAAACAGCGTCTGCATCGTGGTCGAGTCGCCATTGCGGTGGGACGCCGGGGTCGGCGTGGTCGTGGATCCAGGGCTCGTGCCCATGCTGCGCTGCTTTAATGAGTGGGCAATCTCCAGGAATCGACGGCTCGTGGACGCGAGCAATGGGAGACACTCAGCAAACGTGATGCGCACTAATTCATCTGGATCAACGGGGAACTTGGCGAGCTGCGGGAAGATGTACTGTGGGAAAATCGGTGCGTCTGACAGTGGAAAGCTCTTGACAAGTGATAGCAAAAACGTGAGCGTACGAATCGTCACGGCGCGAACCGCAGCGCTCGAGTCGTCGACGACTTCGAGGAGAAATGGCACGAGCCGCTGGAGCCGCACTTCGTCGGTCGTGTACTTGCCGAGGTACCGCATCAAATGCAACGCCGTGATCTTTGACTCGGGCACTTGCACGTGGCGCAGACTCGAGCACACCAGTGACAGCACAATCACAATGCCGTTGCGGTCGTCTTCCCACGCTTCTTGTTTCGAAGCACTGCGACGTCGGGGAACCGACGACGACCCCGCCGCTGTCGACGGCAGCAACGCAATCTCGTCGTCGTCGACAAAGTCGGTGGCTTCAGGCGTCTCGTCGCTGCTGTCGCCGCGCTCGGGCTGGTCCTCGAGCAGCGGCACGTCGTGCTGCATCGACTGTTTCTTCTTCTCGGTCAGCGCCTGAAACTGCTCATTCAATTTCTCAATTTTCTTTTTCTGTGCCGAGCGACTGAGCGACATGTCGCTCTCCTTCGCGCGCTCGCGCTCGGCCGGGGTCATATTTTCGCGCAACGCTTTGCGCTCGGCTTCCGTGGGGAGGCGCTGGTCCAGTTCTTCTAGTACGCGCTGGGCGACGTGGCCTTCGCCATCCAATGCCAGCAGATCCGCACTAAGCTGCCGGTCCGAGCCATACCCTTCGCGCATGCGTTGGCGAAAGAATTCTTCGCCTTCGGCGTCTTCGACGCCAGCGACTTCGCGGACAATGCGACCATAGTATTTGCACGCCAAACGAATCCGTGCGTCGGGGACGCGACCGCCACGGCCGAGCACGAGCACCATGAAGCGCGACGTAAACGTATCGAAATGCGCGGGGAACAACGCGGTCGAACTCGAGCCTGTGTACTTGAACAAGTACTCACTCGCCGAGAGCCGCGCACGTGGATCCAACTGAAGCATGTGAAGCAAGAGCTCTTCCAAGAGTGGATCGTCCACTTTGCGGAGTGCCGATTTGAGGTACTCGCTGTCGCCCGTGCGGTACTTGAGAAGCGACGGCAGATCAAAGAGCGGTTTGCCGCCGAGAAACAATTCGGCGATCACACAGCCGGCCGAGAACACGTCCATGGATTCCAATAAATTGCCTTCGCGTCGACTGCGCGACTGTTTCCCCCCACCATTGCCATTCGGCTGCGTGTTCGTGGCGTTATTACCACCGCCACTCTCCATGGTCAGCTGCCGCTCGATTTCTTCGACGGTCAGTTGGCTATCGGTTAAGTTGGAGAGCATGATCGCGTCCTTGGAGGTATTGCCCCCTGCCGCGACGGTGGCCGCTGCGGCTACCTTGGATGGGGTCTTGCCGTAGAACCGTTCGGGCGCGACGCTGCAGCCGCGTCGCGTGGCATCAATTGCACAAAAGTAGTAGTTGTAGTCGGCCGGATCGTCTTCGGGAATGTAGGTCGGTTTGAACGGCGCAAAGTCCGTGAGGTAGATCCAGTTCCAGCTCGTGACCATAATGTTCTCTTGCTTGATATCGCCGTGGCAAATGCCCTTCGAGTGGCTCTGTTCTAGCGCCCGTAAGATCTGGTACGCGATCCATTTCTTCTCAATCTTGGCCAGAAACGGCCGCGAGCAAATGCGGTCGTATAGATTAGACGCAAAATACTGCCGTACCAAGAACGCCACGTCGAATTTGGTCGAGAGCTGGTAGTCGGCGTACGGTAAGAGGTTGGGCTGCTGCTCGATCGTAAATCCTTGGCTCAAACGCCGCAATGCGACTTCGACGTTTCCTAGTTTTTCGTTTGGGTCGACTTTGCGATAGATTTTCACAATCACACTGCCTTCTTCGCACTTGCAGTAGATGGTCTTCAAGAACTTCCCGTCGCCAATGAGACTGCCAAACATGACGTTCATGGATTTGTACCCCATAAGGTACGTGCGGTAGTGCGATGCACTGTCGAGCTGCGGCTGTGCGCGCGGCGCCGCATTCCCCATAGTGGTGCAGTGATCGCGTCACGGGTGGCGTCGTGGTCCTCGAGTCCCGTCTTTAACGTTGATTTTCACAGCAACCCGTATACCCCCGGTGCTGCAAGTCTCTCCTGTGTTGATCCAGCGCCACGCAGCGGAGGGCCTCCCTTGGGTGGCTTCCTGCAGCAAGCAATCAGCGCGACGTTGGTGACGTTCGGTCAACTTCACGCTTGCTTTCTTCTTCGCTGACAGCAACGGTGTACCAGGTACGTGGTACAATGATGTTTGATACACAACGGATGGTATCGTACTATACGTACTAAGTACGAACATGCTACTGCCACTCTCGGCTTGATCTGCTGGTGACATATGGGGCACATTGTTCGTCACCACTGTGTACCCAGCAACACCAGCATTACAGTATCAGAGACCTGATTCAGGGAAGGAAGGAAGCCAGGCATAGCGAGCTCAACGACATCGAAGAAGCAAGGTCCACCCTCTCTCTCCCTCTCTATCCACATCCATCATGGGCCACGGGGACGGCGACGCGGTGGCACCGCTGCCGTTCGTCATGGTGAGCGACGACGGCGCCTTCAGCCTCAACCCCGACGCCTGCAAGCTGCTCGAGTCGCTCAAAGGCAAGCTCGTGATCATCGCCGTCGCGGGGCTCTACCGCACGGGCAAATCATTCTTGCTCAATTTGCTCTTGCGCCACGCCAAGGGCATTGATGAGTCGCAAGCGGCTGCACAGATCGAAGCGATCGGGAACGGATTCGCCGTTGGCGGCACAGTCAACGCCTGCACCAAAGGCATTTGGATCTGGGGCGAGCCGATCGTCCTGGAGGACGGTACGAACTGCCTCTTCTTGGATACCGAAGGCTTGGGGTCGGTCGATCGCGAGCAGACCCACGACACGCGCATTTTTGCGCTCGCGCTATTGCTCGCGACCAACTTTATCTACAACAGCCGCGGCGTGATTGACGGCAATGCCATTGAGGACTTGTCGCTGGTCGTGAACCTCTCCAAGCACATTCAGACGTCGTCGCAGCAGCGTGGCAGTGAGGCTGGCGGTGGCGGCGCTGGCAATCTCCACGAGTTCTTTCCTACGTTTATGTGGGTCGTGCGTGATTTTACGCTCCAATTACAAGACAATGGCAAGAAGATCTCGTCCAAGCAGTACCTCGAAAACGCACTCAAGCCGCAAGGCGGCTACAGCGACGACGCGCTCGCAAAAGACCAGATCCGCATGCTGATTGCCGACTTTTTCCGCCAGCGCGACTGTGTCACGCTTGTGCGGCCTGTGGACGACGAACAGCAATTGCGCCAACTACCAACGGTGCCGTACGACCAGCTCCGCGACGAGTTCCGGTCGGCGTTTGAGACATTGCGCAAGCGGCTCTTTGACAAAGCCAAGCCCAAGATGCTCTACGGCAAAGCCATCAACGGCCCCATGCTCGTGAATCTTGTCAGCACCTACGTGGAGGCTCTCAACAGCGGCAAAGCGCCCGTGATCTCGAGCGCCTGGAGTCGCGTCGTGCAGGCGCAGTGCGAAGAGGCGCTCCACGACGCGGTCGCCCTCTACAAACGCGAGCTCGCAAGCCGCATTAAGCCATTCACGTCCTGGGACCAATTTGAAAACGACGCGTCGTTTGATGGCACGCACGACACGAGCGGTCGGTTGTCGGTCATGGATTATGGCCAAGGTGACAATGCGATGTTTGACGAGCACGGCAATCTGCGCGCTGTGCCGTTGGCATCCCAGCCGCCGTCATCGTCTCTGGGGCACGAAGACGAGTCCACCGAAAGCGAAATGATCGACGTCATGAAAGAGCACGGTACGAGCGTGGCCGACAAGGCCATGGAACGCACGCGGCTGCCGTGCTTGGAGGCGACGCTCCGCGACGTCCACCGCCTTTGCAAACGCATGGCCAAGAAAAAGCTCCGCGAGGTAGTCGACAGCGACGTGGGGAGTGATGAGCCGAACGAGTACTTGGAGCAATTCCGCGTGGCAGTCGGCCAGGCGTTTGCGCCGTACAAGCAGCAGAACGCCGCGGCGTCCATGGCGTACTGTCGCCACGTGCTGGCGACCCTGAGTCTTGCGTCGACTGCGTACCTCACGGACACGACCGCGAACGGTCACAAGTCGGCGATGGAACTGTTCCGCGACACGCAAGGGTTTCTCCAAGACGAGCTCGACGCGATCCACGACGAATACTTTGCGCGGGCGATCGGTCCGTCGGCCGACGCTGCGTACTGCGAGTACATTAGTCAAAAGGTCGTGGGGCACATCATCCAGCGGACCGAGACCTGTAATGGTGCCCACATGAGCGAGCTCCGCGATTTGGAAAAGCAAGTCAACGACATGAGCGTCAAGGTCGCGATCGCGCAAGGTCAGGCTACGGCCATGCAAGAACTGTCGCTCCAGCAAAAGCAGAAGTGCGAGCTCAGTGTGCGCGAGGCCGAGCAGCGGTGCCAGAACGACATTATCGCACTGCGCTCGACGCTCGATTTCAAGACGAACGAGCTTGAGCACGTGCTCACCCACAATGCCACGCTCAAGCGACTTGCCGACACGGCCCAGCAAGGTCAGTACCGCGCGACCGAGATCGTGTCATCGGCGCTCTCGCAAGTGCTGGCCGGCTACCTCATCAAGCAGCAAATGGTCCACGCCGGCGCGCACTCCCACGCTGGCGGCTCGGCGCGCGCCAAGTGGTACCAGCGGTACTTTGTGCTCCAGGGCCATCAACTTTCGTTCTACGATACGAAAGAAGACTATGAGCGGTCGCGGTCCGACAATCCGCCGATGGACATTACGGGCGCGATTATTGAAGATGCGTTTGCGATCCCCGAGGCGTTTAGTGTGTCGTTCTACGAAGACAAGTATTTTCCACTGCACTTGCACGCCAAGTCGGTCGATGCCAAGAAAGAGTGGGTCGATAGTCTACGCAAGGCTGCCGGGTCGGGGAATGGCGGCGGCGCTGCAGCGGGGTATCGCTCCAGCAGCATGGCGAGTCGACCGAGTGCGGCGGCGGCTGCAGCTGGTGGTGGGGGGGGTGGTGCCGCGAGTGCCGGTCCAGGTTACGGACACTACCAGCCTCAGCACCAGCCACACGCGTATACTCAGCAGTCTCAGCACCATTCCCAGCAGCAGCAGCAGCAGTATCGACAGCATGGCCACCATCAACAACAACAGCACGGGTACCAGCAGTCGCAGCCCCCACCGTACGGTTATTCGAACTCGAGCACGTCCAACTCCACCGCCAGCGGCAGCAGTGGTGGAAATTACAATGGTGGACGGTATATGCAGATGTAAGTACGCCTGCGGCGTGCAAGGGCAAACAAGGCGAGATCACAGTGTGGATAGCAATGCAAAATTAATTGGATTTCTCCCATGAGAAGGTGAATTATAATTTCCTGAAAAAGCGCTTCTTTCGTATCGTACTTAAACGTAGGAGTACAGTAGTGGATTCCGTCGGTGTGGGGTGTGGTGTGCGATTGCGATTGCGGCGAGTCTAGCATCACAAAGGCGCCGACCCCTCCGACCTGTGAAAATGACCCAGTCGCAGCTGCGCTCCAAGGAGGAGATCATCGCGATCCGCAAGGCCGAGACCGACTACGCCAAGCGTGCGCTCGTGGCTCAGGAGACCGTCAAGCTCGTGCGCGATGAGCTCGCGAACTGCTACATGGAGCACGGCGTAAACCACAAAATCGCGTGCAAGGGCCTGCGGGAGGAATACGCCAAGCTCATTCGCGACCCGTACTTTGGTGGCGGCCCACCAGTATGTTTCGTTGTGAGTTGATGAGTAGGGAGGAAGGTGGTTTTGACGATGTGTGTTTGTCGGTGTGTGGCAGGTCCGACCCGAGTTCTAAGTCGTGCCGGTTGCGGATTGTGTAACTAAACAGCGGATTGACTGGCTTAGCAGTACGAGGCAATGACGAAAACAATGGAAAAACCAACCCTAGCATTAGCGATGTTTCATGTCACTTTTTCTCGATGTACTTATCTCGGATGGTGCGTTGGATCAGAGCTGGTGAAGACGTTTCGCGCGGGCCTCTTCGACGCGTTCGAGCGCAAGCCGCATCCCGAACTGATCGTCTTCGTCGTCTTCACTAGCGCCTTCAGCATCTTGTTTTGCACGAAGCCTTTCAAGTCGCAGGCTGCGGCGACGGGCACTTGTTGCTTCGCGTGGAGTACCTCCTCGAGTACTTTGGGTCCGCCCTCGATCCTTACGCTTGGATGCAGTGCTGGTCGGAATCCGAGCATAACTTCGAGAGACTGGTGTTTCTTCCATGAGCCGGCGCTTTGTTGCTGCTTTCGGTGCTTGCTTGAGCGATGGTGGTATCCGGGTCGCTATCTTCTGTGCTTGTTCGACACGAAGAGCAAACAACTCTTCCCGGACAAATCGCGACATGTTCGAAATGAAGGAGTCAACGTTCTTTTCCATCGCGCCCATCCGAACACCCATTGACTCGAACGCGCACTTTGCTGCTGCAGCCTCCTTGGCAATTTTGTCGTGGCAGCCTTCGCAATCTTGCGTGGTTTTCTTAGCCTACACATTGTGATCGCGCAAATTGCATAAGTAAATGCTTCGTGCGTGAACCAGCCAATCAAGATTGCTATCTTCCGCACATAGTCATGCAGGCACTC
Organism: Pythium vanterpoolii; assembly: GCA_023334535.1. Classification (NCBI taxonomy): domain Eukaryota; phylum Oomycota; class Peronosporomycetes; order Pythiales; family Pythiaceae; genus Pythium; species Pythium vanterpoolii. The sequence continues at coordinate 13,643 of JAADVD010000189.1, read as the reverse complement.
GACCGCGTCCTTCAACGACCGCACGTCGTCTCGAACGTGCTGTTCTGTCGCTGTGCGCTCACGGTGCAGTGCGTTTTGCTGATAGAGCATCGCTTTCAACTCAATCAATGACGCCGTGACCGAAGCCACGAGTCTACTTGTCGTATCGTCATCGCGAGCTCGCTCGCTAGCCGACTCCATCGATATCTTGCCTGAACTGCCCACCGTCCTCGAAAACTTGTCGCTGTGAGAAAGCGATTGAGGCTGACTATAAGCCTGCTTGTCGGTAAAGACTGTCAGCACCAACCGAATCCAGTTTCCTCACAGAGGAGTTCATGGCGCAGCAAATTCGTTTATCCTGGCTCACAATGTCGATCGATGGTTGCCGCGACTGGTATAGGGGTTGTGATGCGAACGTTTGTGATTGCGACTGGGATGTCATATACCCGTTCCAACTGTCCTCTTGGACTATTCCGAACATTGATCGCTGTCAGTGTTCAGATTCTCACTCAAGCACGTGGCAAGTTTCCCCTACACACCTTCCTCAGGCTGGGAGAGCATTCGCACAGAACCGGTGTCTGTTTGAGATTGTGAAAGCTGCGAGGATAGAATGCTTTGAAACCCATGCAGACCAGATCTTTCTACGCTCTCTCGAGGTTGAAGTCGGGGTTGCTGACGCGATGCAGCACCTTGGAACTCATCACGCGGCAGTCGAGAGTCCTTAAATGGACCCCACCCTGTTGCGGGGGCAGCGCTACGGCTGCTAGCAGCAGACGCGGTGCGCTTGGTGGCAGTCGATGCCGAAGACGACACGCCGCGGTTGTTGGTTTCACTCAAACTCACTTGACTAAGCGATTGAGAATTTTCCCGTCGTCTGTTTCCAGCCACCACAACATCAGATGAAAGAGCATAACGCGCGCCACGCGGCATATCCACGTACACGCTGTTCCTGCGCTGCAGCAGCTGCGAGAGTGAGACAACTTCACGACGCACGGCCATGTTCCTACGCCTCTGTGTGGGTCTTGGCAAATCTACGAGTGAGTTGAAGTTTCCTTTCAATGGCAACTTTCCCCGCCACAACTCTGATTTTCAGCCAATCAGAAGTTGCCTTCATATTGAGTGGAGCGGAATCTCTCTGTATAAGAGCTACATATCATTATCAGTCATGATGCTGTGATGATTCATCCCACAAATTTGATGGGCACAAGGACGTAAGGTGTCGGGTGCAAATGTACAACGTAGGCATGGGCCATGCCTCGTAGGGAGCAATGTTCATTTCGTACTGGCGTATCAGTTTGCAGTTAAAAAGTAGTTTGGTGTTCTTCATCGTTAATCTCAGTGGATTGACAGATATTGAACGTTTATCCTCATCTACGCCAGCATAAATATCTGTGGAGTTGGTTGCAGTGCTCGCACGTAGGCACCTCCACAATCACGTCGTACGCACACACTTTGTAATGGTGTTCTTGGCATCAGTTTGCAGTTAAAAAGTAATAGTTTGACTGTCTTCATCGTGAATCTCAGGGGATTGACAGATAAACAAGTCTCCTCATTTGCCAAAATACATAGAAAACACGCACGCACACACATCAACACCCACACAAACATACAATCATACACGTGCATCGACGCGCAAGCTGAGAATCGCTCGTCGAGGCACGTCTTGCAAACAGGAGTTTTTTTGGAGGAGTGTCAGAGCTTAAGTTTTGTTTCTCGAGTATCACCAACGCCCGAAGGCTCAGATGACCGTCGTGAAATGTCGAGATAAGGGATCATCCTTTTCCTCACCGTACATACCGAGTTCAGACCTAGCACACACACAGCGACTTCAGCGACGCGTCCACAAGCGCTTCTCATCCGTTCTTCCGATGTCGCTTTGCGTTTCACATGCACCACGCTGTTGGCCGATCAACCACCAACACTTTCGGGACACCAACCAGTCATTTTTAGCCAATCATGAATCACAATTCTGTAAATTAGACGACTACCGTAATTACGTCACCGTCGTAAAAGGTAGTCCAGCTTGGGTTCATGCGAACTGCAAGAACAGTCTAACAGCAACTTCCACATCTCCAATTTGCCACGATGGCGCGCCGGAAGCCGCAGCACGTGGAGCGAAATCGCCAGCAAAACGCGCGCCAACGCGAGACTGAGCAGCACACAAGTGAATCATTGGATGCCGCCTACGGAGGCGCGTCGAACGAGCCGTCGGAAGTCATCGGGATTGACGATTCCGACGAGATGGAGGACGCGCCAAATGGGCAAGTTGCAGCAGCCGCCAACCCGCCACTGTCCAAGAGACCACGCATCTCCTTCCGCACAAAACTTCGCTCGCGTCGGTCCGTTCTTAGCTGGCAGGTGGAGCTACAAGTCGGCGTGCCGTCAAAGTTGGTGGTGGATCATGCAACATGGAGCGAGACGAGGCGAGCACAGGCGCTGTGGGTGTCTGTGCCAGTCGACGCAATGCCTCAACTGCGTGAGCAGCTTCTGTTGCTCGAGGCGAATGGCACGTTCTCCCATCGCAGCGGTAGCAGTCATCAGACAATCGGTTTTGTGGTCCACGACGACCTCGGCAATGTGTCACCGGACCCGTCTCGTCTTATTCTCGGAGACCTGACTGACGGATGGGGGCCGTTCCAAGGTAGCCCGCTAGAAGCCGATGTCGTCACGATGGAAGTCAAACAAACTGCTACGGTTAGTGCGACTGCTGGCACAGCCGTGTCCAGCCGTGGCGTGGACGTGGCGTACGAATGGCGAATCGGCATCGACTGGCACGGTCTCAAGGAGAGACCTTCGCTCGGAATCCATGAGTTAATGCTGTGGCTATTGTACCACTCAAAGCACGTTGGTAACCAGTGGCGGCACGCCTACCCACGCGAAATCGACGTGATGTTTGAGCGTGGTGACTCGTGGAAAAACGAGGTCAAGACGTCATTTAATGCCCATGACGTGTTCACCCAGATCGATGTCAAGCGGCAGCTCGCGCGCGACGTGTCCAACATTCCGGCCCACGTGACAGCAACTGAGAGTGCGTTGCTGCCAACGCTGCGTGACTACCAGAAGGCTGCACTGTCGTGGATGTTGGCGCGCGAAGGTGTCCAATGTGACCAGCCACTTGAAGAACCTACGGACGCATCGCCGGACCTCGCGTCACCCAAGCGACTTAGTCGCTGCATTCGCTTTTCCTGGCCAAGCAACCCAATTACGACCACCACAGCGGTCCCGTCGGGCGGTGGAGTGGAGCTTCTGTTCGACATTTTTTCCAATGAATTCAGCCTCGCGACCGAAGCGAAGAACGATGAACAGATGGTGACCGACATCAACACTGTGCGTGGAGGCATCCTCGCTGACGAAATGGGCCTCGGGAAGACTGTCGAAGTGATTGCGCTGGTGCTCAGCAATCCATCACCACAGACGCTACCAATCGTGCTGACGGATGTGGCACCGCCGTCCGAGTCGTCGAATGCTGTGGAAGATGACGAGTTTGTTTGTGGTTGTATATGTGGCTCGGACGACGAGTGCGAACCAGGCTGGGTGCAGTGTGATCTGTGTGACTTGTGGCACCATCGTTTGTGTACAGGGTTTGATTCGGACGGTGCACCGTCCTTCACAATCTCATCAAACTCGTCCCTGTTGCCCACCAGTTTTGTTTGCTTTCGTTGCCAAGTAAAGCACCACTTGATGCTCTCGTGCAAGACGACGCTCATAGTCTCGCCCGAATCGATCCACGACCAGTGGGAGTCGGAGCTCAAGCGGCACGTAAAGCCCGGTGCGTTGAAGCTGCTGCGCTATCCAGGCGTCAAGTCAGTGCGCACTCAACTGCAAGGCAAGGGTCCTTCAGCCGAGTGGCGTGTGCTGGCGAATCTCGGTATTGAGATGGGATCTTACGATATTGTGCTCACGACCTACGAGGTGCTCGCCTCGGATCTGCACCATATTCCAACGTCGTTGAGCATTGAGCGCCGAGCCAGCACGCGTCGAAAACACAAAAAGTATGCCTTCATTGCGTCGCCGCTCGTTTTTCTCAAGTTCTGGCGTGTCTGCATGGACGAAGCACAAGTCGGCGTGGAGAATACACAGCTCCAGGCCGCACTCACAGTCGCTGAACTACACTCCAATATTCAGTGGATCGTGACCGGCACGCCGTTCTCGACGCAACTCATGGATCTCTACGGCTGCTTTATGTTTCTCCGGCTCGAGTCGTATTGCGATGAACAGTCGGGCAACCGTGACTTCAAAGCGCAGTTGGAAGATCTCTTTCTCGGCGGCGCAACGGACCGCGTGTTTGATTTGCTGCTCTGGGATGGACATAGCAAGTCCCGTTGTGGCGGCGGCTTGTTGTGGCGCACCAACAAGAAGGATGTCTTCTCACAACTGGGATTACCGGCTCAGTCAGAAGACGTGGTGTGGTGCCGCTTGTCGAATGTTGAGCGACTTTTTTACGACAAGCAAGAGACTGAGGTCATCACGGCTCTTCGTCGCGAGCAAGAACGACGACGGAGATTACTGGGCGAGCGATATGATGAACAAGGCGAAGTTGGTGAGACTGTGTGGCATCGTCTACTACTGCTTCGCCAAATATGCTGCCATCCACAAGTTGGACAGATTCTCCGCTCTATTGGTGGATCCGATCGAGCAGGCAGGCGACGCATCGGTCGCGGTGCCCGAGCTATGACGTCATGTGGTGGTGACTCCGTCGGTATGAAGGTGCTGACGACGGACGACTTTCTGCTGCAGCTTATCGAGCGCTGTCGCCGTGAATGCGAGGAAGCCCAACGAAAGCTCATTTCGGCCCACAATGGTCATGCATCGCTGGCATTGATCGGTGACGATTTTGCGACGGCGATCATCAAGTACGTGCTTTCGGTGCAGCTTATTCGAAGCAATTGGGACGATTTTCGCGCGGATTTGTTGCCGCGTCTCCACATTCTGGACAACTTGGCGACTACTGTGCGCCGCGCGTTCGACCTGGGGACCCGAATGGACCAAGAACAACAAGGTAGTGAAACTGCAGACTGTGAAGTGAACGAGACTACCATCGTTGTTGATGCTGACCGGGAAGATGATGAAGATGCCGATCACACCACGTTGACTGCACCGGAAACAGACGTCAGTCCCAAGAACGTCAGTTTAATGCCTGATCTCCCCGTGCTACTTCGAACGATCACAGAAAGTGGGCTCGTCAAAGAAGGCGCCGACACAAAGGCGATTGCAAAGGAGTGCGAAGTCGTCGAAGCCGCCGCGGACAGAATTCGGCGATTCTATCTTGCCCAAGGCGAATGCAGACACTCGGCCGCGTGGCATCAATTCGAAAGCACGCGGAGTTCGATCGAGACCACGCTGTATCAACCCAATCTGAAACGCCGTGGAAAAGCCGACGACGACACCGGCCGCGGCGCGATGCTGTGCTCGTCGAGCGTATGGTGGTTGGAGATGTTTGAGTTCCTGAAGCAGCTGCCACACGGCCAAGCGCACGTCATGCAGTTGGTCAATCGACTGCGCGCGCATTTGTATGCGCTTGGAACACCGTGGTCGACGTCGTTTGTGGAAAAATTCCACGACGTCCATGGCTTGGCGCTGACGCTCATGAACGAATTGACGACGCTTTACAAGAAACGCACGGCGATCACGACCAAGTTGCTTTCGCAAAGTCAGCAAACACCAACCAAAGCAGAAATCGAAATGTCGGGCAACTGTCGAAAATGCCGAGATGCTCGCGATGGCCCCATTTGCTGGCACTGTAAATTCTACAAAGAACTGGAAGGATACAAGCAGCACATGCTCGGCATTGACAACACGATCGCGACCGCGTCGGCATTGGCATCTTGGACAGTCGATTTGGTGGGGGAAAATGCTGAAGAGGAGAAAGATGGCAAAGTGATGACTGCTTCAACAACGGCAACGACGTCGCTGATTCTGGACATTTTCCGTCAAGTCTCCTCGGGAACACGCCTGCTTCTACGTGAGAATCGCTCGGCCCTTTCTGCCGCTGATGTGCACCGGCTAACCAAAGCACTTCAGGAAGGTGTGCAGCACGAGACCGAGCTCTGGGCAAACTTGCTTCGCGAGTGGAATCACGCGAAAAAGCTTTTCCAGGCACAGCACCAACGACTCGGCTCGCTCGACGAACTGGAAATGGCCCAAATGAAGATCAGACTACGGTTTCCCGGCGAGGTTGTCCAGACCGCGACTGACAAGCTGTACAAACTCGCGCCGTATGAAGTGCCTTTAAAAGTGGCGGCGCTGGACGCCGAGCGCGTGGTGGCCGACGCTGAATTGAAGCAAAAACAGTCTGAGCTGCGGTACCTGAAACACTTGCAACTGACCAACGAGACCGCGGATACGGATAATCAAACTAAACGTGGCGACGCAGCAATATCGTCCAGTACGTGCGTCGTGTGCCTGGAAGACATGCGCAAGCAGCGTGTCGCCATGCTTCCATGTGCACACAAGACCTGTCTCAAGTGCTCTGATCGCCTTGCTGCCCACCTCCGATCGAGTCGCTCGATTCGCTGTCCGACGTGTCGTCGCATCTTCCGCGTCGACGAGCGCAAGGAAGTTGAGAACGACGTGAACCGCGCCAAGGAAGTGGCGCTGGCAACGCGGTTGGTCAACGCACGTGCTCCAACTGCCGACAGCAGTGTCCAACTAGTGCGGAGCGGCTTTAGCTCCAAGATTGACGCCATTTTGCGTCGCGTGCGCGCGTTAGCGACTGCGAATCCCGAGCTCAAGGCGCTGGTGTTTACGCAGTGGCAAGACATGATGGGCGTGATCGCGGCGGCGCTTCAGTTGAACGGGATCAAATGTTTTACGTACACGTCCAAAAAACACTTTCATCGCGTGCTCCACGCCTTCAAGCTCTTTCCCGACGCCTGTGTGCTCGCGCTGCCGTTCAAGATTGGCGCGAACGGCCTCAATATTATTGAAGCGACCGAAGTGCTACTCATTGAGCCGCTATTAAACTCGAGCATGGAAGCCCAAGCGATCAATCGCGTCCACCGCATTGGGCAGACTAAGGCAACACGCGTGCACCGCTTTGTGGTCGAAAATTCGGTCGAAGAGCGCATCCACTGGCTCGGCCGCAGCACACAAACCCATCGTATTCACCAGTACGAAAGGGGGAGCGAGACCAAAGACGAAGAAGTAGAAGTGGAAAGGGCACACGATGAGAGCGTCATTGTGGGGCGCCAAGAGAAAGAGACGCTCACCCTGGGGCAGCTGCAAGCACTGCTCAACGGTCGCGCGATGGTTGCCAACAGCGAGGGCGACATAGACGGAGCTGTCGACGCAAATGGCAGTGACCATCCGTTCTGGCAGCAGCGCGTCGAGTTGAATGGCCGCAGTATGACGCGACGAGAAGCGCGCGAGCTACTGGAGCGACGACACGCCGCCGAGCAACGTGCGTCTTCGGCATCACCATCCGACTCGAGCGAGCAAGAGCCCGTGACGCTCGTGGTGGATCGAGAAATGAGACTCAGCATCGCACACGAACTGCTCCACCTCAAGATCAGCCCAACGGAGAACGATGCGCTGATGTCATCCACAGAAGGACTTCCCGAGTTCGTGGACATGGCACGGCAGCACATCCACACCGAACTGCGTGTCTGGCGAGCGAGTCGATAGCGTCAAGTGAACACAATTTTACAACTCGACTACTTGGAAGAGGCTGCTAAACTGTGAAAACATGCTAGGTTGCGTCACAGCAAATTCTGCACATACTAGGGTACATCTGGACGACATGATGTGGCAACAGTTCATGAGGACAAAGTGCTGTATCCGCGACGATATGAGGAAGGTGTCATCCATTACGGATGCTCTGGTGAGAACGTCTGGGCACAAAGGCGTCAATGCTGAACCATGAGAGATGGCAGACGCGGCCATGACACGGACGCTCCACAGGGTGTGAGATCTTGGACCCCAAATTGACTAGTTGTCTCAAGTCAAGGCTTTGCATACTCGAGTCCCATGGCTTCTGGCTGTCCGCAAAATGAGCACTCTGCCACAGCGGGCAAATGCTGTACAGTACTTCACATTAGGCGACGCACATCTGCAATCACCGAGTGCGTAGTGGAGGACGATGATAGTGAAGTCGTGACAGACTTTGTCTAACAGAGGGTCCGTTAGACTCTTGGTCTCGTGCTGGGAGGGAATTGAGCTTGGGGAGGGAACCTTAACCGTTGCTGGTGGAGCAATCGCAAAGCAGCACCAATCTTCGTACCGATTTTGAAAACCAGCACCTTCAAGGCTGAGGCTAGTACCTGGATAACGTAAACGACCCGTTTTTGAGACAGTCTTTGATACCTAAGCTAAAGTAACATAACCTCTACTATATACGACTTTCGATGAATCAATAACATTTCTCGCGATGACGGTTCAGCTGGGGACAATCTGTCGAAAACACTGTTCAAAGATTCGGTGACCACATCAAATGAGAGAGAATCAATGTTGGGGCAAAAATCTCACGGGGTGGCCAATGCGTTCCGACAACCCTCCGACAAATTTTGTCGGAACCGCACGCCAAATCTGTTGTCGTCCATTCAAAATTCAAGAGTAGAGCAGATCACTGCATATTTGCTCTCTTTCCGACAAGCCTCCATGGGTGTGAACGCACTGCGCCCTCAGAACACGCAAAATGCGCGTTCTGTCGGTGTGAACGCGTTCAAGCGGTTCTTAGAGGCAGAGAATGTTGCATTAGAATATGTCTTTGATTGCATGTCTAACGATCCAAACGGAAAGTGTATGGTTGCTATTATGGACAAGTTTGCATTGTATTTAGCCTTAACTACCGGTGTGAACGATAAGATGCTTTCAACTAACACTGTCATGTCGTACTTTCGTCATGTGAAGAACTGGTTGTCATGTTGCGATCGATGAGCGCCTACGTGAGATGGGACGCATTATCGAGAAGCACCTGATGAAAAGGGAGGCAGGTGGTGTAACCAAGCAAGCTCCAGAATGTATCAAAAAGGATTTGTCTGTATTAGTCCATTATCTGTACAGCCATGCCTCGTCGTCAACTGACTACCAAGATGCTGCGCTGGTGACCATGATGTGGATTCGGGCGCGCCTCGGACTTCAGCCTAATGCAGAAAGAGAGCTTGTCATTTTGCTCGGGCAAGAACCTCTTCGTACGGCTCGTACGTGTGAAGACGACAGACCAACAGTGGCTGACCCTCTACCCTGACAGTGACATCACAACTTGCCCGGTCCTCGCCATCGCCATCGCGATGCAGACTGCCCCCTGCCTCAGCTCTTGGAACACGAGCGCCCCTCGAAGCTCTTGAGACGCTTCCCCTCGTGGAGCTGCTGCTGCAAGGCGAGCAACCTTTCGTGGGTACAACATCGAAGACGAAGGCCGCGATGAACGAACCGAAGACGAAGACGAAGAAGACCCCTGCACCACGAGGCATTCACAACCAGATCAACCGTCTGCTTGGTCGGATCAGCAAGCCGGCGGGTATTCGCGCGTCGTTGTCGTCTCACTCCTTCCGCCGTGGTGGAGCGCAGCATGCCAACGGTGAAGCCGGCATGAGTATGTAGTGGATCTCAGATCAAGGCGGCTTGAACCTCTCGATGTCGCAAAAGATCTGGTCGTACGTCTTGAATACGACGCAGGAAAACTAGCGCGTGTCGAAGGTTTTAAGCTGGGGATCGAACGCGCACGTGCCTCTCAACGGGCTAGAAGCCCTTGATGCTCAGGTTACTGGGCAGGTTCGAGTTTTCCAATCGCTCCTGTTCAACACGTGCACGGGGTTACAGAATCAGCGTTTGAACTTTTGCTCTGAAGTGCTGGATGTGTGCACGTCGTACCTTCTCCGCGCTCTCCCGATGCTTCGGTCACTTCATCCTGGAGCTCCGATTATTGCTCGCGTCGACAATTGTGCGGACGCGGCCGGAATACGTCGCGATGCGTTGCTTAGTGTGTCCATGGTACTTGAAGAAGCCTACCAGTACGAAGTGCAAGAACGAGACAAACCGACATCAAGAGAAGAAACAACGGCGGATCAACAGACGGCTCTCATTCGCGAGTTACTCGAGGCGAATCGAGTGAACCGACTCGAAGCGCTAGAAGCGAAGGCAGGTTCAAAGAAGCCTGCCATTGACTGCTCAGTTCCTGTCACGACAAGCGATGTGAGTTAACCGTCATCGACACCAAGAAAGAAGACACCAGCTCACCTTTCTGCTGTATTCGAGTAATATGCCTGCGAACCGCGCCTGTGGAGCGAGAAGACAGAATGGAAGAAACGCTCAGATGCTCGACACGTTGTGGCGTTCATGAAACTCTTCTTGACGCGTGGTTTCTCGCTCGACCCGAGTGTCGCCTCATACCGCGATGATGTCATGCGGCTTGGGTTCGAAGCGCAACAGGCGTTGGCCGCGTTCCTGCCCCGGCACGGCATCAAGTCGAAGGGAAGCAGCGCGGTGTTGAAGCACATGCGTGCGCTGCACAAGCAAGGGAATCTTAACAGCCTCGTTCGCGATTACAAGGTACGCGTCGCCATCGGCGCACTGCTCGATCCAGCGCCGCGCGATAGTCTTGATGTGCTTGCCATCATCGACGCCTAGATATGGCGCGAAGCACCCAGGACATCGACCGAGCGGAATGAAATTCGCGGCGTCTCAGTGCACACGAAAGCTAACTTCCCGAAGGACGCCAACATTGACTACAAGCAATAAACACCAAGCTTCACTTCCTTGCGGAACAGCAGGATTAATCTTAAGCTCATCCGTTTGTCAACAGTCCCACAGGTACGATAGAATAGATGTCGCAATCGCATGCGTCATGGAGGCAAATGTGGTGAAGCGCTGGGCGGACGAAAGAATCGCTTCCCCAGTGACTGACGGCGTGTAGAACCTTGAATATCAGTCTGACTTTTGTGGGCCGGTCCACAGTCACTGGCGGGACGACTCACCAGTGCCGCTGGACTGGTTCCAGTTCTATGGTACGGTACCAGTTTTACGGGTACAGTACCAGTCCCGTGGGTACCGTACCGGTCCACTGGTACAGTGCCAGAGAGACTGAGCTGGTCACTAAAGTAGAAAGTTGTCACTGGCTGGTCACAAAAGTAGGTTTAAGAGGGTCAGTTTCTCATGGCCCTCCCTCATCAGGACTTCGCTTTTTGCTTCGAACCCCACAAGTCTCAAGTCTCCCCAGCTCAAGAAGAACACGTGTCCAAGCCCCACTAAGGTACGCCTATATTTGTGTGGTACTATAGTGGACTCTAGATTGCGTGTAGTACTGGTCTGGACATTGGATGCTGGTGGTATTAGTGTGCGAACGGAGGAGCCAAACTTCTGTATTCCCCTTTTCCTGCTGGAGGATTCGTCCAAAGGCATTCCATATTAACGAGTGTTTGTTTGAGAGAGTTTTATTAGCCTGCGAAGCAGACTCCCCCTATTTGCTTGGCGATCGAGAGTATTCTCCGTCCCAGGTAGGCACCAGCGGATCAAAGTCCATCTTCCGTCCTGAGCCACAGTGTGCGTTTGTATATTTGTTTTATTCCAACTGTTGATCTTGGTTGCCCGCGTTTGGAACGCAAAGTTTGTGTTGGAGAGACTCTAGTGGTTTCATTTCCTCATTACCTAAGCTTCAAAAGACCAAATAAAGGGTACACAACGTGAGATCTACTAGCCAGAACTTGGAGTTCCAGGTTCGCTAAGTTATACCAGTTATTAGCGCAACCCCTTCGCTTCCTAACTGGTCTGCCAGCCTATCTGTATTTGCGACTACTCGGTAGTAGTTCGTGAAAACGCATACCACTTCATCACAACTGGTGCGTATGCCAGGAGCTGATATTGGTTACGTGAGTGAGTCCACTATGGGTACTAACACGAATGAGGCCGCGCCTTCGAAGCCGTCGAAGCCGAAGCCATCCAAGAAACAAGATTACCAGTCGAAGGGCGCCAGTGGCGCCGAAGGCCAGCGCGCGAGTCGCGACGCTGGCAAGGGCCAGCGATCCGTTGGCCGTACGGGGCGGTCCGGTTCCGCCCCTCGTTGCTTGCATATGCCAAGCAGCAACGAAGAAGAAAAAGCCGATTCCGCGAGTCCAGAAGCGCCCCCACCACCGGCTCGACCCAGCTCGAGCCGGTCAGGAGAAGACGACGACCACGAGCAGTTCAACTCGGCAAGAAGTGCCAGTACCGCTAGTACGGGTCGTCCCGGCAAGGCCCCTCGCGCAACCAAGGCCGTCGAACGATTCTCCAGCCAGTGTGGACAAGTCGCGCCGCGAGACGTCCAAACCTAGCCCGAAGAAGCCGGTGGTAAAGAAAACCAGTCCAAGGCCGATCAGACCAAGTCAAAGGCCAAGAAACCAGCTCAGCAGCAGGCCAAGGCCAAGGCAAAAGCGGTGAGAAGTCCGTCGCGGGTGCCCGATCAGGTTAAAGTCTCGTCGGGAACAAACTCGCCCGGCGAATTGCCTCCCAGATCGCCAAGCCTCCTTGAGCGAGTTGAAGAGGCTCGCCAGTCCCCAGGTCGCAGCTTCAGTCTTGGTCCTGGACGGATCAGCCCAGAGCAAGCTCACGCATCGACGGTCCATGTGGTTCGTGAGGCGATCAACACGTGGATGAATACGCCCGCGGCCCGAGTCATGCCCCAGTCGGCCGGTTCACCGCGATTGCTCCGCAGCTGGTGACCGGTCGAAGCGCGGGAGTACTCGAGAGATTCACTCGGTCGAGCTGGATGCATTTCTTTGAGCTCGTCAAGCAGACGAATCCGCTGACGCCACGACTGGAATTGTTCAATGTCTGGCTTGACCTGATCGTTGGTGTCGACAAGCTGGCCGTACGGCAGTCAGTGCTTTTGAAGCTGGTTACTCGTTCCTCAACTTGGTCCCAGTCGTCTATTCGGGCGACCCCAGGTTACAGCACGTGATGGCCGATGAGCTGCTTAATGACGTACAGGGGCGCGTAACTTGGTGGCTCTGGAAGTCGAAGAATGACTGCGTTACAAGCATTACCAGTCGCAGATTAGGCCTGGTGACGCGCCGTACCCAACGTTTGATATGAACGCCATGCGCGCAGGCATGTCTGATTTGGGGTCGAACAGGCCCGGCGAGCACGCGAGCGTGAGCTCGGACTGGTTTATGTCCAGCACTTCATCGCAATTTCCACGCGACTCGTTGAGCTCGGCACCGTCGGTCGTCCCTGTGCGACCCGTTGCATATAAACCAGCTCGAATGACTCTGCCAGCCACGGCCGGCCAGTCTGACCCAGTTCAAGCGCAGTTCTCCATGCGCTCGATGCCCGGTATCGGACATCCGCCTCAAGCACTCGCGAGTCCGAGCCAGTATCAGTTTCAGCAGCCGGCAGTCGTTCCTGCGACGGTAGCTCCTGACCCTCGTGTCGGTGTACCGGCGCCAGTGCCAGCGCAGCAGCCCCCTCCGACAGGTCTCGACGATCCGATGCGAGGTCATATCCCTGTCGCGACGTTGCCACAGGTCGTGTACACGCCGGGTTTTCAGGTCCCAGCGTTTGCGACTGGGTTTGCGCAATACGCCCCAGCCGTGACTGGTTTGGTGAGCTTCACAACAGATTGGGATCGAAGTCCCGCTGTAACGGGACTCAGTCCAACTCAGCTATCGCAAAGGCGAAGAGCTGTGTGGATCTGACCCTTGAGGAAGTGTACAGCAACGGAACTCGCACAGAAGTGTGAGCCGATGCTATGG